>JAKUCV010003577.1:23466-95189 GCA_028386065.3 Turnera subulata
TTTTTTCCTCTCTTCCTCTCTTCTTCCACCGGCTGCCTCCTTCCTTTATATACTGAAAATTCACTATTTAACATGTGAATTATCAATAATACAATTCGTCCTCATTACGGGCGAATCCGATCCGGACCAGAAAATAACTGATGCCCCCTTAGTTATTTTCCGGTGTGATTTTCCGAGAAATTCCGAAACCCGAAAAATACCAACTTAGTTTCGAAAAATTCACGGGAAAATCACGAGCGCGGGAAAACGCTTGGTTTCGAAAAACGACTCCCGATTTACCTTGAATTAATTACCCAAGATTAATTCAACAGTAAATCACGGTAAATAGACTTTTACAGTCCGGTAAAAATCCAAAATTTTTACCCGGGCTGTTACAAAGCTCAATCGAAATCACCAAAGAAAAGTAATCCGGCAGAAAAATTTCGTATATCAGCAGATATACAAAATCGATAGAACACAGCACACTTCCCCCTGCAGAAATCAACTTCAATTCAGCAAATAATCCAACTCCTCCTTGTTTTCAATCAACCAATTCACAAATAACAACAATTCAATCAATTTCCTGCAATAAACACTTGATAATCTTGCAATCCAAAGGCCACAATTTCAATTCCAACACAACAACCAAGTCGACTTTCAACTCTTTCTCTTTTTTTTTTATGAACAGTAACACTAATGAACAGTACTCAGTGAACAGTAACTGTGAACAGTAACTCGATAATTTTTTTTTTTTAATCGACAACACAAAACAACACAGAAACAAGGAATTAAAACTACGATATTGAATGGCCACAAATTGACAGAATTGAAATAACACAAACACAAAAGGATATGATTGATTAAAACCTTAGCTTCGCTACCAAAAGATGGTACGGCAACAGCCCTAGAATCCACTAGTTCCACCTCCGTAACTATCTGATTGTCCCGATCGTCAATCTCAATCAAACTCGCCGTGTAAGTCTCCTTCACCTCCTAATCTCTCCACGGATTAGACAACAAAGAATTAGATACACAACAATAGGCTTTAGCAATTCTATTCTTCACCTCCTAGACTCAATTAAGGAATAGGCAACAAAGGGATTAGAATCACGAGGAATTGAATAAACGCCACAAGCAAGAAAATTGATAAGTAAACTCAAACCCTAATATAAAACTAAGAGAATCCACTCTCGATCACGATTGAATCCACAATCAAAGAAAACCTCAAAGGCAATTTTATTCTCTCAAAATAGTCATCACGAAAACATAAAGTAGTAGTTCCTATTTATACTAGAACCCTAACCCTAATTTGGCATCATCCCCAAATCCTAGAGGAATTGTTCTCATACGTAAAGCTGAATGAAATTATTTAACGGTTGGGTACAACATTGGCCCTAAAACTCTGGGCCTCGTTATTGATGTTGACCCTAACACTGTCGCTCCAGGAGAACCACATACCACCCATGTTGTTTTCTCCAGGTAGCTCAAACCGATTTGCTGGAGGAAAACGGAGTGGTATTACTCCATGATTCTCTGCAGGTTGCCACAGGGTCTCAGTAATCAGTACCATGTTTGGCTTGTACTGATTCTTTAGATCCGTTAAGGTACGCATAAAATCTTGGGACCGCCTGACCACTCCCCTGCAATTCCATAATAAAAGTCGTACCCTGGGCCATGTAGGCGATAACCCAGAAACCCTCGGGAGACTTTGAGCCATCATAAAAACTTGATAATAGCTGCCTTGATTCAGAAATTGGCAAGATGGCTCTAACTGAAACTCCTACAGTCTATCAGATATATAAAACATAATTGAGTTAGCCGAGCCATAAAAGGAAGCTCGTAAATTGCCTTGGTCCTCTAGGAAGAAAGTTTCTTCTATAGGAGTTACAAAGAACCTGGAAGAGTATAGTTCATCAACAAAAACTAAACGAGGAATTCTTGCGAGTTCACTCGGTAACTCCTCTTGTTGTTCATTAACCATGCTATATTGATACGGCAGCAGCCCTAGAATCCACTAGTTCCACCTCCGTAACTATCTGATTGTCCCGATCGTCATTCTCAATCAAACTCGCCGTGTAAGTCTCCTTCACCTCCTAATCTCTGCACTGATTAGACAAAAAAGAAGTAGATACACAACAATAAGCTTTAACAATTCTATTCTTCACCTCCTAGACTCAATTAAGGAATAGGCAACAAAGGGATTAGAATCACGAGGAATTGAATAAACGCCACAAGCAAGAAACTTGATAAGTAAACTCAAACCCTAATATAAAACCAAGAGAATCCACTCTCGATCACGATTGAGTCCACAATCAAAGAAAACCTCAAAGACAATTTTATTCTCTCAAAATAGTCATCATGAAAACATAAAGTAGTAGTTCCTATTTATACTAGAACCCTAACCCTAATTCGGCATCATCCCCAAATCCTAGTCAAATTGGATTTTGAATTTGTCTCCAAGTTTGACACCTATTCTAACCCAAATATAACTAGGTTTTAATTGAATCCAACATTGAATCGAACTCAAATAAACCCAAACACCATAAACCCAAACTAATTAGCTAAAACCCACAATAATTAAACCCAATTACATGGACTTGACCTAAATTAAAAAAAAAACAAAACTAAATTTTCGGACAGAATCTGTTCGTCGACTAAAAGTGCATTTTAAGAAGAAAACGGCAGATTGAGCTTCTGGGTTCAGCATCAAAGTTGGACATCCTCGTCTTATCTTTCCATAGAGTCCAAGATCGCAGCAATCCAAGTTGTAGAGCTCGAGATATGAATTTATTTCCGAGACTGCACGCTCCAGGAATTTCCGCGCGAGTTTTTCGCGTTCTTGATTTTAATCTCCATCTCTTCTTAAATTTCTTGTGAGTTCGAATTTTGAACTTGACTCTGAAAGTAAGCTTATGATGATGAACTTTGAGCTTGTTGGAATACATCCAAATTCCATGCTTGACACCATTGCATGCTCCATGGTCGCCTTGGCGTGCATCATTCTTCAAGTTTCCAAATTCGCCTAGGTGACCTGCATCATTTATGCTAGCCTGTTCCTCCTCCCTAGAGAGGCACCCTCAACAAAGAAGACAGTTGCTGGGGAAGGCATTCTTTTATCTCTCTATGGTTTTTCTGAATCTACATGTTTTAACACATATTTCTGCCCTCTTTTATAGCCTGAGCTTAGACAGCCACGTGTCAGTATTTCAAATGTGGACCCTTTCACTTATCTCCAAAAAGATCCTGAAGATTTTTCGGTTTCACAAAACTCCAAAGTTGCTTTTGGAAAAGTTTGCTCAATAATTCTGGTCTTTTCCGACATGAGTGGCAGATATAAGCCTAATATTGGCACATATATTGCAGCCTGAAGCTAGCAATTTAAGTTATTAAACTTACCATATCCAGCCAGAAGCTGAAATGCTCTAGCCTGAAGCTAACAATTTTAAGTGTTTAAATACACAAGTTTATACAGCCTGAAGCTGAGACCGACTAGTAGTTGACTGATAGATATTTAATTTATAGCTAGTATGCACCAGCCAGAAGCTGGTAAATAATTTTTCTAAGTTATCCAGCTTAGAGCTGGCACCGACTTGAAGTTGGTACATGAATATATTGTTTGGCATGACCGGTTGGGCCATCCCGGGTATATAATGATGCACAAAATTTATTTGGTCATTCATTGAAAAGCCAGAAGTTTTTACAATCAATGAATTTCCATGTATTTGTTTGCTGCGAAATTAATAATACGACATTCCTAAGATGAGATTGGCCTAGACCAGCAAGTTTGGGATTAATTCAGGGATATAAACGCGGACTAATAAATCTGCCGTGTTGACTATCTAGGTAATTTTTATGATGCATCGACCAGATAGTCCATTGTGTGACGCAAGTTGGCATTATGCGCACTTGTTTTAATGATTAAGCCACTTGCGGGTACATATCACTACTTATGTTACTAGACTATATGTCTAGACTGGTATATTTCTTCAATGGAGAATTTATATCATTGGAAATAAACCCAAAGAGATCTGGGCCATGTTGACAATTGATTGCAGGACCATTGATGAAATGTTACTGTTTGATAAAATGGTATTTTATATGCAGCAACACTTGAGTGCATCAAACCAATATCATGATTAAAGATCTCCCCACTTAATTGATTAATGGTCACATACTTAGTATTTCCCATCTTCGGACCATCGGTTATTCAGTATATAATGCTCCACCACAGGATTGTGAAATGGTCCCTTAAAAAAGATTGGGAATCTACGTTGGGTATGTATCTCTATAAATTACAAAAATAATTGAAACCTATGACAGGAGATTGGAGATTTTTTTATAGTAAGATTTGCTTATTAATTGATGTTTTACCCAACATCAGGAGGAGAGAATAAGCAGCTAGATTAAGAGAATATTGAAATGATTTATCAATATCTAGTTTTTGATCCTCGAATAAATTAGTATGAACCTAAAGTTCAAAAGATGATTCATTTGCAATAGATTAGTAAGTCATTTGCCAGATATTTTTATTTGAGAAGTGTGACCATATACCAACTACAAATGCTCCTGTTTAGATTGATGTTCTTGAAAAACAATATAATTATGTAAATGAATCTATAGATTATACTTGGTTCCAAAAAATAAAAGAAATTCTCGATAGAGTAAAAGGAGCAAAGTGATAAGCTGGCCCCAGTAAGGAAATAAGGCCTCCAGTAGAGGTTTGAATTAAAAGTCCTCAAGAAGAGAAAAATCCTCCAGAAGAGGTTTTTTGACACAAATTGATAAAATTCCAGAAGTAACTTAGGTACCTGAAATAAATGAGCATGATGAGATCTCAATTACAGTGTCAGGAATAAGATGGAACTGACGTGAAAATAACCGTCGACGGAATACTTGTTTTATTTATAATATAGCGCTAAATAAAAATGAGGATCATGAACCTACATTGGTGAATGTAGGCGCTGTATGATTGGCCAAAGTAGAGAAATACGTTTAAGGCTGTGTTGGACTCGCTTGAAGCGAGAAATTTCCGAACTTGTAGTCCGTACACAAGATGGTGTAAAATTCAATTGGTCATAAAATGGGTATTTATGCGGAAAAGAATATGAGAGATAAAGCACGGTTTGTTGCACAAGGTTTTACCCGAACAACCTGGTAATTAATTATGAGGAGATATACTCCCCTGTGGTGGATGCAGTTACTTTTGATAAGTGTGGCAGTATATGAAAAGTATTAGGAATGCATCTAATGAATGCTATTACAGCCTATTATTATGGATCCATAAGTCATGATATATACATGAAGATCCCTGAAGGATCCAAGTTGCCTGAAGCAACTAATTCCCGGGAAATATACAAAATAGAATTGAATTGATCTTTACATAATTTAAATCATTTTGAGTATGGATAAACTTATTTATGATTAGAACTCCCGAAGAAGCTTCCAAATACCGTGCTATTAGATTGGTCCTAGAGTACCCTGTTGAAGTGCAATATGTATTGCTAAGAAAATAAAGCCTGAAGCTTTTGACTTTAGCCTATTGGCAAGATATGAATTTGCTCTTATCTTCGGGGTATAAAAGATGTGGTGTCATGTTAATCCTGTAAGCCCGAAGAAAGAAGAGTTGGTTCTTGCAGATGCCGATCCCCCACTTGATCCATAAAAGGCACAACCGGACATCTGCCACAACTTTACACATGAAATTATTGCATCATTGGGACTACCAAAAGCAAGAGGGCAAGACAGAAGCTCCAACAACAAAATTATGAAGATAATGCTCCCACATTGTCCAGTTAAGAGTAATGATGTATCAAAAGTGATCAGACAAGGCACATATCCCCAGAAGTCGACGAGAAGGTAATTGTCATGCCACGACATCAAGAAACCAAGAGAGGCCAAAATGAGGGGGAGTAGAATACGCACTGTACTCTTTTTTCCTTCACCAAGTTTTTATCCCACAGGGTTTTTCTTGGTAAGTTTTTTATTGAGACAGTTCTCCACTTAGCGTATTCTACCCAATACACAGTGACATCCAAGGGGGAGTGTTATAAAACACGTTGTTTATATGGATGACACTGTGCCAAACTGTGCAACCTACCCACACTTTGTATTTAAACCTTGTTGATGAATGAAAAATGAGCAGAAGAAAAACAAGCTCGGTTCGTGCTCTCCCGGCCATCTTCTTCTTCCTCTCCCTTCCAATTCTTCTTCATCAAAACTCTCCCAAAAACCATTTAATTTTTAACAATATATATATATATATATATATATATATATATATATATATATATCTGTGTGTGTGTGTGTGTGTGTGTGTGTGTGTGTGTGTGTGTGGTTCAAGAGTTGTGCAGTACAAGATATATAATTGAAGACTTGTAGAATGAAAATCTCCAAAAATCTGCCAAACTTGGAAGCCAGCAGAAAACGCACTTAATTAAAACAATGGACGCCAATTGTGCCAAAGTTGGGATTGTTGAGGTACTGCAATCAGGCGGATGAGTCTCCCAACAAGATAACTCAAACCCAAGATGTCACGCCCCAAAAACCAGGCATAACACGACCATATCACCCAAACCAAAATACTAAGGGTATATGTAGCCATTAAACAATTGTAATAGAAAGACAAAATAATTGAATAAATAAACTCTTCAAAAATATTAAGAAAAAATCCTCATTTGGAGTAAATATTAAACCAAATGTAAATACTTCCAATCTTAACATAAAGCTTAAAACATCTTCAAGTCACCACATAAAACTTTAATCCAATCTTCTCAAAATATTAAGAATGTTTGAAAACTGACAGTGACTCAAAGGTAAGAAATACCTCTCGCCGATCAGAAATCTGCACCACCTTAGCTTTAACCTGTGGGGGAAGGAAATGGGGGGTAAGCTACCACTTGCTTAGTAAGTTTCACCTTACACAATCTACCGAAACAAGCACAATTTTATCATAATTAATTACACAAGAAATCTATCTGATAAAACATACAGTTTCAAATAAATGATTTTAAACATTAAAATCAAGTAGCTCTTTCAACATGGGAAAACGTTGTATCACTCTCTCAAAATCATATCGGTAAACTACCAACTATTATACCCGTTAGCACTGGATTCATATCCAACTATTATACCTGTTGGTCAACTAACCCGATACTTGTTAGCCATGGGTTCATATCCAACTATTATACCCGTTGGTCAACCAACTCACAATCGTTGGCCATGGGTTCATATCCAACTATTCTAACCCGTTGGTCAACCAACATTCTCACTTGTTGGCCATGGGTACATTTCATAGTCATAACATAAAACCCACATACATTGAGAGAGGATATTCAAAACATATAATCTCATGCTTTCACTTTAAAACTCTTTGAAAACCTCATAAAACTCATATCTCTCAAGCAAGGAAAATTCTTGAGATTCTTAAAAGCATATACTATAATCATCATCAATAAGTATACAAAGTTGATTTCAAAATACTATGTGCTTGTCCCTAGTTGTACCCAAAATATGAGCATATACGTACATATAGTTTCAAAAGGATAATTTTGTAAAATACTTTAAAATAATTAAAACATAGAGAGTATGAGGATTCACTTACCTTATACACTCCAAATACCCAATTGGAGCTCAAGGTGAAGAATGAGAACCTATAATCACGAAAAAGCATATTTTTATTAAGTTCTCCTTAATAGGCAGAAACTGTTTTCTGCACAGTCTTACTTAAAAATACATAATAATTCGTATAAGATTCCAAATCCAACTCTGTAAATTTCCTAAGAAAATAGAGACAATCTCCATTCAATTCATAGTTTATAATCTTCGAAAATCCTTGTATTTTATTCCCAGTAATTCACGAAGTCAGACCCTTCTGCCAACAACTATAAAAGACCTCCACTCGGTATTTTCTAAATATCTCCCTGTACCGAATTCTAAAAATTATAAAATCAAAGCCACTGGAAACTAGACTTAACCGTCGTTCCAAAAATATAAATCTAATCCTCTAATTCGATTTCCACAATTTATCGTGAATTTTTAAAGTCGTGTTAGATACTGCAGAAAATAGACAACACACCTCCCCCTTTTCTATTTATTAGAAATTCCACAGAACTCCGATTAATAATCCGTAAAAACCACAATAAAGTAGACTCAAGAAGTTCTCTGGTGATGTAAAATAAGCCCTATTGGCCTCCAGATTAATCAGTAAATTAATTTCCTAATTTCGAATTCCAAACATGTAATCACCACATGACAACCAATTCACTTTTCCTCCATCCCAAAATCAAAAACCCTTCTCTACCATCAAATTGCATTCAGTAATCACCACATCAGTAGACCAATATGAGAATCAGGGTTGGAATACTCATCTTAAAGAAAATCTTTCCTTGTTGATGGTAGAAAGATCAATCCTCTTATTCGTCCTAGGTTGTGTGCTCAGTAGAAAAGAGAGCTTCAATTTAGGTTTCTAGTGTTAGCCTAAGCGTCGTTTTGCTCTGGAGAAAAATAATGATCATGAAAAGCTCATTTGTTTGGTTTTGTTAACACAAAATTTTTCCTCTTCTTAATGTTATCTTGGGCTAGGGTTTTTATTGGGTTAAGGTTAGAAATATTCAGCCCATATATAATTATACTGGGCTGGGTTATTACACAAGACTTTACTTAAACAGAACTAAATCACTCATCAATCTCAGCATTTTAATTACATGGATGTGTCACTCTCACCTTTACTCAAAAATCCAATGTTTTACTCGGTGGTAGGCCCTTAATGTGAGAGGTATTCCCGCCAAAGCAGAAAAAAACAGATAAAGTTTATCTGTACATGTCCTCTGGGTTCAAAATAAGTGGACTGGAGACCAACCAAAAAGATCATCCCCCGATGATGCACCTCAAATGGATTTTATACATACGCCATTGACGAGCCTTCAAATGGATTTTATACATATGCCATTGTGCCATTGGAAGCATTTTTTTTCTCACAGTGGACTCACTTTACCTAGTGATCCTGGGTTGCCGTGTGGGGTCTTATCTGGTTAGAAAGGATGTAATGCAGGATTTTTCCAAAGCACCATAGTATTGCACCTGGCTGGCTAGAAATATAGTTAAATCTTTAGCTCTTCCTTCAAATTCAAGTCATAGGTCTTAAATAGATCTTCTGTCTTCTATTGTTGTTTTAATTTTATTGGATGTAAAGCAACAAGCAACACGGATATTCGAATGAGACAAAATGGATTATTAGAGAATAGTAAAGCGGCCAGAGAAGCAAGTTAAAAAGACCTTCCTTATCAGCGCAGCCTTGCATGCCAGAAAGGAATTGTAGAAATTTTTTTTTTTCAAAACACCAAAACATGTGTGAGGATGTGCTATCAAACTTGAAACTCATTAGAGCTACGCTCTGGATTGAAGCGAGTTGGCAGCATGGATTTTCGTATAATGCAAACGAAGTCATCTGAAGTTCAGAGACTAGATCTTCAAGATCTGTTGAAGCATTAACAGGAAGTATAGATTTCAGGGCACTGCCTTAAGGACTCTGGTCCCTTCTGTTGGATTGTTAAGCGGACAACATAGTAATGTGAAATGTTGTTTGTTTTAATTTCATTGGATGTAAAGCAGCAACGTATATATATCCGAATGAGACAACCTCTGAGGAGATCCAATAAAACTTGGTTTTCGGTTGCGGACCAGTTGTTGACTTGGATAGGATTTTGTTGCCTAATTGTTAGGTCTTTGAATTCCTAAAACAACCCAGAAAGTTTCACTTGAAATGGTTGGTTTTGTTTTTGTTCTACTGCAAATGGTTGATCTCAAAGGATAGATTTATTATCGATGATACTAGATTTCAGAAAGTTTCACTGGATAGTTTAAGCATCTATTATACTAAATTTCTGGGAATTCCAAAGTCAATATCAATCAAGTATATTTTCACTCAATCTCTTTTTGATACTATTCGAGGAGAGTGAGACTCGAATCCGAGACCTCACCCCTCTTGTGCTTTTGACACAAGAGTGCCAATGCGCTACAAGATTTTCACTCAATCTCTTTTATTAATCAGTCCACGAGGTTAATAATCAGAGGAATACACTCCACGTATGAAGGGAAAACAACACATTCTCACTTACATAGAGGTTCATATACAAATTGCTAGCAAATTGCAGCTGCAAAACTGGTATATACAAAATATGATTGCAGTCTTAGTTATCTAAATATTTAGGTTTCCTAAGCTGCTGATCGAGATAACAACTAGATTAAATAAACAGTAAATCCATCAAAAAAAAAAACACGCACACACACACAATTTGCAACAAGATAGTTTTGTCCTTGATGATATAAAATTCCATCAGAGTTCAAAAAGCAACCCAATCCTTGTGCATTCTCATTCTCTCCACATCGCTTTGGTCTCCAAATCGTTGGTTTCCAATCCAGTTGTCCATTCTCATTCTCTCAACATTGCTTTGGTCTCCAAATCGTTGGCTATAACTACAGAAACACAGTAAAGAACCGAAAATTAACAATATTTCTATTAGCCAACCTGCTTATCCCAAAATCCCACATACTTGAAGACAAATTAATTAAAGCCAGCAAATAAATGCCTGCCCCTAAACCCACGGCAGTCATTCAACCTCATCATTTAGTGATTTATTAATCTATTTTTTTTACAAAAAAGGAAAAACTTGATCTTGGATCTTATCTAATTAATGAACGTAATGGCTTGATTAATATAGATTAGGAATTTTCTTTTTAATCTCATCAAACGAAAACAGATTGATAATTTTTAAAGAATTAAGGTTTTTTTCAAGTGTCTGTGTACGTACCATTATCTATATATACTAAAACGAAGAAGACTAAAGTAGAGTGATTTGACTCTTTTCCCCCAACAAATTTTAATATGACAACTTTACCCTTCAGTAATTTCCTGGTTATCTTTAATTAATTTTTGTATCCATCATTTCAGTATTTATTATTCAAATAATCTTATTTTGTTTTTTTTTCATTTTAAATGTATTTAAAATGACAAGATTCCAAATGTGTGATAATAGAATAATGTTACCTATTCACTGCTAATTGGATGAATGCAACGTTATCACAAAGGTGGCGAAAAATGGTGAAAGAAACAATGAGCTGTCTTATGCCTTTTAACACCTCTACGGCATCGAGAAAAAAATTTCTAATCCTCAAAATCACTACTTCGTCTCCAGCAAACACCTCATCTTCTTCAATATCCCCTTAACCTTCTACAACATCGTAATAGCTATTAAAGTCGACAGTGCAATAACTCCATTTGCTTTAATTTGTCTCTCAGCATCACTTCCTTTAGTTATTGGCTTCAAAAAAAAGAATAAAACTTCATTTCCAGGTTTTTTCTCTATGTATGTTCTTTTTGGCTGGTCCTAGGATTGTATTGCTAGATTTTTATTTCTATTTTGTTACCAAATGGAGAGTTCATATGCATCATATTTTCTGACTTTTAGCTCCAGCAGCACTTTTGCTACTTACAATTACTTGAAGGAGGGAGATGTCTTCCAAATAGAACCCATGCAGCATTGCAAGTCACCATATTTCAGATTTCGTATTTCTTGCAGACCAATTTTGCAGGACAAGAATTCGATAAGAGTTTCACTTTTTGTTTCTTTTAACACTAACAGTTAAAACTGATTAATTAACTACTGTTTTTTTATGCTAACGATTATGAATTTATTCATTCCTCAAACTATACAAGAGTTGCATCTCAGCCTCAAAAAGAGGACCTACACCTTAAATCACAATACACTAGGAAATTCGAAACCAGCAGGGGCAACATTTTATGAGTTGAGCAGTTCCGATTAGGAGCCTTCCAACCTTTTAAAAATTCAGCATTAGAGAGCACACACGAAGCACTCACAGGGCAATTGGTGATTAATTAACTACTGTTATGTTACACTTGACTTGCTCTTCCAAAAGGTTGATATATCATATTAAACTTGATAATCTTTTTTTGTTGCTCTTGCATTCGCCATCAACCGAAACTAAATTCCCATATGCATTGTCTTCCAGAGTTTGCATCTAAATAGTTGATTTATTTTATAAATAAATTATAATTATTCATGAATTTATCTAGAAATATCTATATCTATATAGTAATATCGAAAGGAAATAAACTTGAAAGGTTATACTTATAGTTGTAAAGATATAGTAGTGATTTCTCTTTTTTATTTATTAATGCATTGCTTATTTTCACTATTATTATTTTATGGTAGCGTAAATACAGATTTGAAAAATTTTAAAGTTAAGAAATAATTATAAACAATATTCTATTTCAACTCTCCATCCCACAGCAACGCGCGGGTAATTAACTAGTAATATCTATTTGAGGGATGTGAGAAATCTTGGGCCAATCTTCCCCTTCCCCTCTTTCACACCTCCTCTCCAGCAGTGGACATTCTTTGATTTTCAGAGAGGAAAGGGAGGATGGCAACCCTTCTTCTGGGAGGCATGGGAGATTCCGGCATTTCTGGATTGACAATTTTTTGAGAGAGGTGAGATGTTAAGGCCATCCAGAGATTTCAGGTCGTAAAGCTTGCATAGGGTGATCTCGGTAAGACTAGAAGGCAGAGATATCCTCCCGGAGAAGGATTTCACATCTTGGATGCGATCTAACCACAAGGATGAAAGAGAAGAGAGCTTATTCAAACCCCAATCGAAACTACAGCTGCAATCCTGAACCCAAAGTTTTTGAATTGTAGAAGAAGTCCCTTGTATAAGTTGTTCTAATAGTTGTTCTCCATCATGACAACCATCTAGAGTCAGCTCAACAGGGACGGGAGAGAAAGGTGGTTGGGAAAGGCCAGCTTGGGGCATCCATCTAGTCCCAAATTAACAAGGGATGGGAGGAACAAGTGATTCACCCTCCTCAATTCGGGACAAAAGACAAGTTGTAGACACTCCAAAACAGGGAATGCCCTCCTTCTGCTGCCTCCTTGTCTCTCATCATCATCAGATATCCATTCCTCAAATTGTAGCATGTCTATAATAATCAGACTTTTGAGGGATTTAAATGGTTGTTGGATTGAGGACGTGCAACTCCCACCACCACCGTAGAACTCAGCCCCCATTGATGCTACATAATGAAACCTTTTTATCTCTAGTGTTCTTAAGAATGGCAACTGCCCGGCAGTGGCAAGTGGGTGAAGTGTTTGCATCCCCAAAGAGCCAAACTCACAAGGTTGGAATAGGAGTCCCCCACCCAATCCGGAAAAATTCTACCCCTAAACCCGTCAATCCTAATGGTCTCCACATTCATGGGAGGCTGCAGGTGTTGTAGTAGGCTTACATCGAGTGAACCATCTGAGGAGTCAGCATCATCGTTATTCTTCTGCCAATTATAAGACAATTCCCGTAGTCCCTTCTTCTCTTCCAAATTGGCCCTCAAGCCATCTCCCTCATCCACAACGTTCTCCAGATTTCGTAGCCTTAATCTTCCTTGTAAATTTTGGAGCCCCCAAACTCTGCAAGCCCAGACCCTCGCTGTTGTTCACCCACAAAAAAATCCGTTAAATTTTGGAGATTCACCAGCTTGCCCATCCCTACTGGCATATATTTCAAACCAGTACACCTAATATAATGATGACCTAGGCTGATCAGATTCATCATCTTATCTGGAAGCTCAACAAGTCTGCTACACTCATCCAATACTAAACTCTGCAACTTGTTCAGACCACATATAGATTCAGGAAGTAGTTGGATTGATATGCAAGAAACATCCTGGTGCCTCAACTCCTTCAAATTGCCTATTGAATCAGGCAATACTTCTATGCGTGTATCTTTTACACTGAAATGCCTCAACTCCTTCAAATTGCCTATTGCATCAGGCAAAATTTTTATGCCCACATTTTTTAGTCTGAAATGCCTCAACTCCTTCAAATTGCCTATTGCATCAGGCAACCCTTTTATGCCTTCATTTTCCAGCCTCAAATGCCTCAACTCGTCCAACTTGCCTATTGAATCAGGCAACACAGTAAGTATGTCGCAATCTTTCAAGAACAGAGTTTGCAAGTAATATAAACTTGCCACATCTTCTGGCAAACTTTGTAGCCATGACTATCTCAGTTGCATAAAGCATAAATGTCTCAAAGTTCCAAACAATTTTGACAAATTGTTTGCTGCATCTTTATCCTCCTTTCTCTCAAAGGAAAAATCCAGCACTCGCAAGCGCACAAATCTTGACAAAAAATTGAGAGAATGAGCTGGCTGATCCTCCACCGAATACATCAAAGTCCTCAAGATCCTTGCTTCACAGAGGCTCTTCAATCACTCCACTGGATTAGATCCATCTTGTCTATAAAATAAATGGCGTGTCCTTTCACTAGCTTCTTGCGAATCAACATCTTCTATGTTGCGAAAAAATTTCCCAGCTATAGACATTGCCACGTCATTGACGAGATCATGCATAATATGCTGGCTGAGTGATCAAGCTGCTGGAAATTTGCAGCAGCAAGTTTTTTGATCCCACTTAATTATTAAAGAATGTTAGTTAGAGTTTGTCTTTTGATTATTGTATTGTATTAGTGTAATCCTGAGTTGTAGTGTGTGTTATCCTGAGTTGTAATGTTTCCATTATCAGAAGGCTTATTATGAGCATCTTAGGGAAAGCAAACACACTACTTAAAGTAATAGTGTGAGCTGTCAAAGTTGAGTGGAGTTGGTTGGGTTATAGGCTGTTTTTCTGCCTATATATTGAGTGTTGTAATCTGGTTCAATCAAGTGAAAGAAAAGAGACATTGGGTGTTTTTCACTTTATTGTATGTTCCTTGACTTGTTCATTAAGTGTTCAAGTCAAGTGATTGAAAGAATTGAGAGAAAATCAATGCAACAGTAACCTAGAAAAACAGCTTTTGTGTTTCTGCAGAATTCTGGAAATTTTCCAGAATTTCATACAATTTAACTTACATCCTACAAACCAGCATTCAGCCACTCCAAATTTGGTGCGATTTTCCACCAAATTTCTACTGTGTTTACTGTCCACATTGATGTTCTAATCGTTCGGCCGAATTGCTTGAAGTTCCAGTAACTCAAAACATCGATGTTACAAGTTAAACATCGATATTTTTTAGCTGAAAAGCCAACAATTGGTAGCGGAGCAGGTTCTTTCTTTACGGGTCCTGTCCTTTTTCATATGTTAAGAGATCAAGAAGATGGTGTCTGATTGGGTGATTGCTGCAAGGGTGAGGGAGCTTCTTCAAAGTTCTGAGCTCAACACAATCACTATAAAGACGTTAAGCCAGAAGTTACAGAAAGAGTTCGACTTGGATTTGTCGGACAGAAAATCATTTGAAAAAAATGAAGTGATTTTGTTTCAGGAAGATGAGTCCGAGAACAATGAGGAGGAGGAAGATCGTTGTGACGATCCTGTGGAAGATTCAAATACAGAGGTAACAAATGGCTCTGATTTGAATTTGAATGGTGAAAGTGATGAGTTTATTGGTAAGCATTCTGAAATTGATGAATGCTTTGATGATGATGTTGTGGCTGATAAGATTTTCACAGATTATAGTCTTGAAAATGCTATTGAATCAGTGAAAAGTGATGATGCTGAATTTGTTGTTTGTGAGGATCTTTGTTTGGAGTTCAAAGAATACTCCAACAATAGATTAATTGAAGTGGAAAGTGAAAATGGTAGTTCAGGTTTCAAAACATCTGAAACAGAGAATGTTGTTGAGATTGAATGCGTAGAGGATGAGTTTGATGATTGCAAAATTCTGTAAACGATTGGAAATGGCAAAAAACTAAAAATCAATGTGTGGAAAAAGGTTGAGAAACTCATTGTAGATGAATCACTGGTGCTCTATGATATGCTTGATGCTTCTAATGTCAAACTACATAGAAAAAGGTTTTCTACGAGGAAAAGGAAAAAGAAAAAGAGGTTGAAGAGCTTGTTGTTGTTGAAGTTGAAGTTGACGTTGAAGAGCAGCTAGCTCAAGGGGGAGTGTTGGTTAAGTGATCAAGCTGCTGGAAATTTGCAGCAGCAAGTTTTTTGGTCCCACTTAATTATTCAAGAATGTTAGTTGGAGTTTGTCTTTTGATTATTGTATTGTATTAGTGTAATCCTGAGTTGTAGTTGTAGTGTGTGTTATCTTGAGTTGTAATGTTTCCATTATCAGAAGGCTTATTATGAGCATCTTAGGAAAAGCAAAAACACTACTTAAAGTATTAGTGTGAGCTGTCAAAGTTGAGTGGAGTTGGTTGGGTTACAGGCTGTTTTTCTGCCTATATATTGAGTATTATAATCTGGTTCAATCAAGTGAAAGAAAAGAGACATTGAGTGTTTTTCACTTCATTTTATGTTCCTTGACTTGTTCATTAAGTGTTCAAGTCAAGTGATTGAAAGAATTGAGAGAAAATCAATGCAACAGTAACCTAGAAAATCAGCTTTTGTGTTTCTGCAGAATTCTGGAAATTTTCCAGAATTTGGTGTAATTTGACTTACATCCTACAAACCAGCATTCGGTCACTCCAAATTTGGTGCGATTTTCCACCAAATTTCTACTGTGTTTACTGTCCACATTGATGTTCTAACCGTTCGGCCGAATTGCTTGAAGTTCCAGTAACTCAAAACATCGATGTTACAAGTTAAACATCGATGTTTTGAGCTGAAAAGCCAACAATTGGTAGCGGAGCAGGTTCTTTCTTTACGGGTCCTGTCCTTTTTCTTTTGTTAAGAGATCAAGATGATGGTGTATGATTGGGTGATTGCTGCAAGGTTGAGGGAGCTTCTTCAAAGTTCTGAGCTCATCACAGTCACTATAAAGATGTTAAGCCAGAAGTTACAGAAAGAGTTCGACTTGGGTTAGTCGGACAAAAAATCATTTGTAAAAAATGAAGTGATTTTGTTTCAGGAAGATGAGTCCGGGAACAATGAGGAGGAGGAAGATCGTTGTGACGATCCTGTGGAAGATTCAAACATAGAGGTAACAAATGGTTCTAATTTGAATTTGAATGGTGAAAGTGATGAGTTTATTGGTAAGCATTCTGAAATTGATGAATGCTTTGATGATGATGTTGTGGCTGATAAGATTTTCACAGATTATAGTCTTGAAAATGCTATTGAATCTGTGAAAAGTGATGATGCTGAATTTGTTGTTTGTGAGGATCTTTGTTTGGAGTTCAAATAATACTCCAACAATAGATTAATTGAAGTGGAAAGTGAAAATGGTAGTTCAGGTTTCAAAACATCTGAAACAGAGAATGTTGTTTAGATTGAATGCGTAGAGGATGAGTTTGATGATTGCAAAATTCTGGAAATGATTGGAAATGGCAAAAAACAAAAACTTAATGGATGGAAAAAGGTTGAGAAACTCATTGTAGATGAATCACTGGTGCTCTATGAGATGCTTGATGCTTCTAATGTCAAACTACATAGAAAAAGGTTTTCTACGAGGAAAAGGAAAAAGAAAAAGAGGTTGAAGAGCTTGTTGATATTGAAGTTGAAGTTGACGTTGAAGAGCAGCTTGCTCAAGGGGGAGTGTGGGTTGAGTGATCAAGCAGCTGGAAATTTGCAGCAACAAGTTTTGTGGTCCCACTTAATTATTCAAGAATGTTAGTTGGAGTTTGTCTTTTGATTATTGTATTGTATTAGTGAAATCCTGAGTTGTAGTTGTAGTGTGTGTTATCCTGAGTTGTAATGTTTTCATTATCAGAAGGCTTATTATGAGCATCTTAACAAAAGCAAACACACTACTTAAAGTAATCGTGTGAGCTGTCAAAGTTGAGTGGAGTTGGTTGGGTTATAGGCTGTTTTTCAACCTATATATTGAGTGTTGTAATCTGGTTCAATCAAGTGAAAGAAAAGAGACATTGAGTGTTTTTCACTTCATTGTGTGTTCCTTGACTTGTTCATTAAGTGTTCAAGTCAAATGATTGAAAGAATAGAGAGAAAATCAATGCAACAGTAACCTAAAAAATCAGCTTTTGAGTTTCTGCAGAATTCTGGAAATTTTCCAGAATTTGGTGCAATTTGACTTACATCCTACAAACCAGCATTCGGCCACTCCAAATTTAGTGCGATTTTCCACCAAATTTCTACTGTGTTTACTGTCCACATTGATGTTCTAATCGTTCGGGCGAATTGCTTGAAGTTCCAGTAACTCAAAACATCGATGTTACAAGTTAAACATCGATGTTTTGAGCTGAAACGCCAACATAATAAAGAATTTTTTTCCAAACACAGTTTGAGAAGTTAAAAATGACCTGCGTGCTAGTTCTTCGAAATACTCATTGCCACTCTCTTCCAAGTCTCTCCTTTTATCGGGCTGGACTATGAATCCTTCTGCCATCCATAAGAGCACCAAGTCTCTTTTGTGGAATTTCAAGTCCTTTGGAAGGAGAGCACAATAAGCAAAACAGCGTTTGAGATGGGAAGGAAGATAATGATAGCTCAATCTCAGAGCTGGAATAATTTTGCTATCGCGCATATCCCACATATTGCTCTTTAATATGGAGTCCCACGCTGTAGCATTTTTCTCGCCATAGAGTAAACTTCCAAGGGATTTTGCAGTCAAAGGCAGGCCTTTGCATCTGCTTGCAATTTTTCTCCCAATTTCTTCCAATTCTCCATACGCATCGGCAATGCCACCATCAAACGCATTTTGGGCAAACACCTTCCAACAATCATCTTCATTTAATACTTCTAACTCCAGAGTTGGAACTGAAGACATGGTTAACGCCACACGTTGACTTCTCATCTTAATGAGGACCTTACTCCCTTGTACAGCAGATGAGAATGGTGAGAGCAAACTTCTCCAATCAGCCTGTTCATTCCAAATGTCATCTAAAACAAGCAAAACCCTCCCCCCTTTTACTTTCTCTTCTAGCTTATCTTGCAGCAGATTGGGAGTTAATGAATCACATCCCGATACACAGAATTCTTTGAGAATATCTTTAGTCACCTTGAAAATATCAGACTCTTGAAAGACACAGACCGATGCTCTGTGACTGTCATCAAACTGTTGCTTCACTCGACTATCATTGAAAACGAGTTGCGCAAGTGTGGTTTTGCCTAACCCGCCCATTCCGACTATGGGAATCACATCCGGGTGTTTGCCTTTTGCATCATCTGACAACAGCAACTGTCTTATAGCTTCTTTTTCTTTGTCTCTGCCATAAACAACAGGATCAACCAACCAAGAAGTGGTAATTCTATAATGAGATGATGATGATGATGCATGATCAGGTGTTTTCCCAACTTGCGCCACCAAACCAAATGTACTTGTTTGCTTCAACAAGTCTTCAACTCTATCGAAGATCTCCTTCAGTCTTGGTTGCATCTCTCCCATCCCCCCCTTCTTACGTGGATTAAAAAGATTAAGAGAAGAGACAAGGTTTTTCATCTTTTTTGAGTAGGTTTTTGAACTTCTTGCTGCCGCTACCATCTGCTGTTCATGAGCTTTATAGGTAATCTCGTCCAGGAAGTCATCAATTTCATAAACAATGTCTTTGAGGTCGTCCAATTAGTTCTTCACGGCGGCCGAAGTAATCTGCTTCTCCTCCGCATCTCCGAGCAGCCCATTGACAGTGTTCATTCTTGTTTCCAACTTCTTCAGTAGCTTGTGCTCGAGCTTTTTCTGCTTGAAAAAGTTGACAACCTCTTGGGAAGCCATCTTTTCAAATAAGACATTAAAGGCAGCTGACAGAACAGCTGCTGCTACCAACTCGGCCATGTTTTTTTTTTTTTTTTTTTGTGTGTGTTTTAGAAAATAGTCTGTTACGAATGAGAAGGGAACAGGAATGAAACAGATAATCAAAAAGGAAAGAGAGAAAGCTAATAAAGAGTAAGATTGATCACAGGAAGGTTTTCTTAGCTGAAGCACAAAATTCTCCCAAGAGCTTAATTTGTAAAGGAAGGTACTTTGCTCGCTGGGTGTGTTCTGTGTAGGGTTATAATTAACAAGAAATGTATGCATGGAGTTAGTCTTCGATCTTCATCCCATTATTTATAATCTCACCATTGGTTTTCCAGATTAGTATTGTAAACGTAACGTTAACGCTTAAAGAAGACCATGTGGAGACATGTTAGCAAAGTTGACTTGTGGTTAAAAAAGACTGCTTTCAAACTCCGGCGGCATCTTTGGGCGAATAATCTGATAACCATGTGCAACCAACGACCGACACCATCAACTAGTCCTGGAAAGCAATCATACTCTCTTATTTTTATTAACTCCCAACTTGTAACAGATATGATATGATCTTGCAATACTTCTAATTACCAATTGTCCAAGGCGGAATAATTTGTAATAGTATTTTCAATCTTTACCATAGCTTATATTGTCTTCATTTTAGTAGGGTTGAAGCCCATATTGTTTTTTTATTGAATAAGTTTTATGTCCATTAATATGCTTTATCATGCAATAAAATAGTAGCTCAATCAACTATCAAAGATCCCAGTATTCATTGGTGGGTTATTATTTTTAGGATCTATCACTTTTTTTCTTTTGGCTTCACTGATATTATATTAGTTTTATCTCTAAAGGGGCATTTGGTTATTTCGATTCTTTTTTTTTTTATGATAACTGTGTGAATCTTCATTGATAAAATATAGATAAATGCTAGGCAAGCATTTTAGACCTTACATACTAAAACACTGTAAGAAAGCGAAAATTATATAGTAAGAGTCACACAAAGCATATCGAAACTTAATGTTGGTCATTATTCGTTGTTTGACAATGAAAATAACATTATAATATACAGTTTTAAATATTTATTTAAACTCACAAGCTATTCTCCCTATTACACTTAAGTATGTAGTCAAATATTGTTACATGTTGTAGATGATATGAGTGATAGTTTTGTTTCACTACTTTTTCCTCCTATTAACCTCATGTGACAGAGAATTTTCTTTGTATCATGAAATTATTATGGATTTTTTTTAACCATATTTTTCTTTTCGGAGCACACCATCTTGGTTATTGACATTCTAAGAATTTTGAAGTTGGTTTTAGATAATATGCTTTAACTATTACAATCATGCAATTTGGACTTCCAAACATTGCCCAAATGTGTCAAAGGATTAACTGAAGTGTTAAAAATTAACAGATTGATATAAAGCTTATGGCTTCTGTTGAGCTAAAATATTTTGTCACAACAGCATTTTTAGTTAATTTGTTTTGTTTTCCTTCTAAATTAAATGATGCTAACATTTCTTTTTCGTGTTTATTAGATAGGACATCATATTTAGCCTTATTGTCTACAAGTTTCATTTAGGCTATGTTTCACTTAGAGAATGAATGGGACTCATAGATTACAACGCTTTGTAAATAACCGGAATCATCCGGAATCGGCTGTTTCAATTTATTGTGGTATTCCTATTTTATCTCTTACCATAAACCAAACATAGCCTTTAAATATATTAAATTCATACTAGAAATATTACAATAAACAATAAGAATGCTGAAAAATATATAATAAGATGTAAACCCGCAGCAAGGCGCGGGCATTATGCTAATTTGTAATAAAGCTCCTCCAACTTCATCTATCTTTGATGACATCTCACACAATTAGTGATCCTATTTGGGTAAATTGTAGTACTACTGTACCACCCCTTAATTGTCGTATAATGCAAACCAAGTCATCCGAAGTTCAAAGACGGTCACTTGTAGAAGCATTAGCAGGAAGTACAGATTACCAGGCACTGCATTAAGGACTCTGGTACTCAGGTGGAATTTTTTAGCACACAACATAGAAATGTGAAATGCTGTTGTTTTAATTTTATTGGATGTGAACCATATATATATATATATATATATATATATATATATATATATATATAACAATGAGACAAACCAGTTACGTTGATTTCAAAGGGTAGATTTAATATCAATGGTTATAGAATTCAGAAAGTTTCACCGGATAGTTTTTTTTTTTTTGAGAATCAAATAAATTTCATTCAAAACTAGGCTAGGGAGGAAGACCCTGACAATGTGTACAACTTTGCAGTTGGAACAAAGCTTATAGTAGTTTTTTTTTTTTTTTTTGATAACGATGCATACTTTACTTTCATTACTTAAGAAGTAGGAGGTACAGCATCAAATATGCTATATCAAGGATATGCCTAAGAGCATTCTCGATGTACACTTTGAGTTCAGTAGACTCTTGAACGAGCTGAGCAAGCCATGAGCTACTTTATTGCCAGATCGTTTAACAAGTGAAAAAGAAATGGACCTAAAACTTGAAGCTAGGAATAGAATGTCACCAACTAAAATACTGAAATAAGAAAATAAATCAGGTAGACAATGTAGCTGTTGAATGAGAGGAAGGCAATCAGACTCGAAGATCACATCCAGGAAACCAAGGTCTCTCGCCATCTCCAATGCCCACCTTGCGGCAGTAGCCTCAGCAATAGCAGGGTCAGTTACGACAGACATAGCTTGATGCCCGGCTGCCAAAATGTCTCCCACATGGTTCCGAATTGCAAAACCCAATCCACCAAAACAAGGTTCAACATGGACCTTGTAAAACGAATACACCAAAATTTACAAAACGCTTGGATTTCATCAAAAGTTAAGCTACGAGGTCTTAAGTTTATTAAGCCACAAAATGGAGCTTCAAATCAGAATATATGTCGGCAACAATAACCGCAGGAGTTCGGTGATAATGAGTGAAGTGACAATATCAAAATATTCAGGTTTCCTAAGCTGGTCGAGATAACAATCAGAATAAAATAAATATTAATTAAATCCATCCATCAGAAAACGCATGATAGTTTTATCTACGATATAAAATTCAATCACATGAGTTCCAAAAGCAACCCAGTCCTTATGCAGCAACCATCAACTTTGTTCACACTTCCTACAAAAACAAAATTGATTATTACTTATTAGGGAGATTAAAAAAGAGAGAGAGAGAGAGAGAAAAACATAGAAATGGATTGTTAGAGAATGATACAGCGGAAGAGATTCAAGATAAAGAGACCTACCTTACCAGCGAATTCTTGAACAATTCAAGGAGTGCTTCTTTTTTTTTTATTTTGGTTTCCCAATGGTATCCCGGGCCAGTCCATTTTTAAGGACATCAAAGGCACCGGACTAAATCCAACTCGACTCGGGTGGCGCCCCTAGGTAATGGTGGGTGAGTCTCCCAAATGAAGTTTTCTGCGTACAAGAGGACCCGAACCCGAGACCTCGCTTAAGCGGAACAAGTCACTTACCACTTGGACCAACCTCAATTGGTAGAGTGCTTCTTCTTTTTACTGAAGAAAATAGCAGAAAAATTAAGTAAGCCACAACACCATTCAAAAGTTGAAAATTAAAATTTCTACCAGCAGTGACTTTTTTTTCTCATCATCAAACACAGAATTTGATTATTTTAAGAAATATATTAAGATTTTACCAAGAAGTCATGTGTGTGTAGTGTACGTACCTTGTTGTCTGGGGGAGGAATGTATATTTGCGAGATGTGAGAGATCTTGGGCCAATCTTCCCCTTCCACTCTTTGGCACCTCCTTTGCACCACAGGACAGTCACGGATTAGTAAATTGGAAAGGGAGGAGGGCAACCCATCTTCTGGGATGCATTGGAGCCGCGGGCAATTCCAGATTGACAATCGGTCGAGAGAGTTGAGATGGTGAAGCCCATTGTAATCCAGAGATTTCAGGTTTTGAAGATTCCACATGGTAATCTTGGTAAGACTAGAAGGCAAAGATATCTTCCCGGGGAAGGATTCCACATCTTCGATTTTATATAGCTCCAAGGATGAAAGAGAAGAGAGCTTATCCAAACCCCAAACCATGCGAATGCTGCAACCGCCTATGCAGAGCTTCTGAATTGTAGAGGAAGCCCCAAGGGATGGGAGAAAAAGGTGGTTGGGAAAGGTCAGCTTGTGACATTCATCTAGTCTCAATTCAACAAGGGATGGGAGGGACAGGTGATTGACCCTCCTCAATTCAGGGCATGAGTTGAGTCTTAGCTGCTCCAGAACAGGGAATGCCCTCCTTCCGCCTTGTGTCTTGTCATCATCAGATATCCATTCCTCCCATCGTGGCATGTCGGAAATACACAGATATTTGAGGGATTGAAATGGTTGGATTGACGACTTGCAGCTCCCACCGAAGAACTCAGCCCCCACTGCTACTACAGAATGGAACATAGTTATCACAAGTTTTTCTAAGGATGGCAACTGCCCAAGTGGTGGCAAGTGCGTGCAGTATTTGCATCCAATAAGCCACAAACTCACAAGGTTCGAATAGGAGGAGTCTCCCACCCAATTCGGAAAACTTGTGCCCCTAAATCCAAAAATCCAAATGGTCTCCACATTTACGTGAGGCTGCAGGTGCTGTAGTATGCTTACGTCGAGTAAACAATATGAGTCAACATCATCATCATTATTCTGCCACTGATAAGACAATTCTCGTAGTCCCTTTTTATCTTTTAAATTGGCCCTCAAGGCATCTCCCTCATCCACAACGTTCTCCAGATTTTGAAGCCTTAATATATCTTGTAAATTTCGGAGCTCCCCCAACTCTCCTAGTCCAGACCCACGCTGTTGTTTACCCACAATAAATTCTGTCAATTTCTGGAGCTTCACCAGTTTGCCCATCTGCATTGGCATATATTTCAAACCAGTATCAACAATAACAAGATGACACAGGTTGATCAGATTCGCCATTTTGTCCGAAAGCTCAACAAGTCTTGTACACTTCTGCAATTTTAAGGTCTGCAAGTTGTACAGACCACATATAGATACGGGAAGTTGTTGGACTGGTATTCTCACAAGCTCTAGATGCCTCAACTCCTTCAAATCGCCTATTGAATCAGGCAACACTTTGATACCTGTATATTTTAGGCTGAAATGCCTCAACTCCTTCAACTTGCCTATTGAATCAGGCAACAAAGTAAGTTTGTTGCAATGTTCCAGGATCAGTGTTTGCAAGTAACATAAACTTGCCACATTTTCTGGCAAACTTTGCATTGATGACCCACTCAATCGCAGAAACCGCAAGTATTTCAAAGTTCCAGCAAATTCAGAGAGAATGTTTCCTAAATCATTATCCAACGAATTCACAAAGGAGAAATCTAGCACTCGCAAGCGCTCCAGTCCTGATAAAAAATTGAGGGATTGTCCTGGCTGATCCACCACCGAATATATCAAAGTTCGCAAGATCCTTGCTTCATAGAGGCTCTTCAATTGCTCCAGTGGATTAAATCTATCTTGTATATAAAACAAATGGCGAGTCCTTCCACTAGGTTCCCGCATATCAACATCTTCCATGTTGCAGAAAAAGTTCCTGGCTACAAACTTTGCCAAGTCATTGACGAGATCATGCATAATAAAGAATCCGACACCAAAAGTAGATTTTTTGGAAATAAAAAATGACCTGCACGCAAGCTCTTCAAAATATTCATTACCAATCTCTTCCATATCTCTACATTTATCGGGTTGAACTATGAATCCCTCTGCCATCCATAAGAGCACCAACTCTTCTTTTTGGAATTTGTAGTCCTTTGGATAGAGAGCACAATAAGCAAAACATTGCTTGAGATGGGAAGGAAGATAATGGTAGCTCAATCTAAGAGCTGGAATAATGTCGCCATTGCGCATATCCCACATATTGCTCTTTAATATGGATTCCCAATCTTTAGCATTTTTCCTGCGACAGAGTAGACTTCCAAGGGTTCTTGCAGCCAAAGGCAGCCCTTTGCACTTTCTTGCAATTTTTCTCCCAATTGCTTCCAATTCTCCGTAAGCATCGCCAACGCGACTATCAAAGGCATGTTGCGCAAACAGTTTCCAGCAATCATCTTCATTTAATACCTCTAACTGGTGACTCTGAACTGAAGACATGGCTAACGCCACTTGTCCACTTCTTGTGGTAATGAGGACCTTACTTCCTTGTGCCGCAGATGAGAGTGGTGCCAGCAAATGTCTCCAATCGACACGCTCATTCCAAATGTCATCCAAGACAAGTAAAACCCTTTCCCCTCTTACTTTCTCCTCTAGCCTAATTTGCAGTTGATTGGGAGTTAATGAATCACAATTGGATACACCAATTTCTTTGAGGATATTTTTGGTCACCTTGAAAATATCAGATTCTTCAGAGACACAAACCCAAGCTCTATGTTTATCACTAAACCGTTGCTTCACTTGATTATCATTGTAAACAAGTTGTGCAAGTGTGGTTTTACCTACCCCGCCCATTCCAACTATGGAAATCACACCCGGGTGTTTTCCTTTTGCATCATCGGACAACAACAATCGTATCATAGCATCTTTTTCATTGTTCCTGCCATAAACAACAGGATCAACCAACAGAGAAGTGGTTGTTCTTTCCTGAGATGATGATGCATGATCAGGTCTTTTCCCAACTTGCGCCACCAAACCAAGTGTATGTGTTTGCTGCAACAAGTCTTCTACTCTATCAAAGATCTCTTCCAATCTTGGTTGCATCTCTCCCATTCCCTTCTTACATGGATTAAGAGAAGAGAGAAAGTTTCTCACCTGACCTGAGCAGGTTTTTGGACTCCTTGCTTCCACTTCCATTAGTAGTTGTTCATGAGCTCTGTAGGCAATCTCGTCTAGGAAGTCATCAGTTTCATAAGCAATGTCTTTGAGGTCGTCCAACCAGTTCTTCACGGCCGGCGAAGTAAGCTGCTTCTCCTCGGCATCTGCGAGCAGCCCATTGACAGTGTTCATTCTTGTTCTCAACTTCTGCAGCAGCTTATCATCGAGCTTTCGCTGCTTGAAAAAGTTGACAACCTCTGGAGAAGCCATCTTGTCAAATAGGACACTAAAGACAGCAGACACAACAGCTCCTGCAACCAAAGCCTCGGCCATCGCTTTTACTTTTCTTCTGTTTTTTTTTTTTCCGGAAAATAGTCTGTTACAAATGAGAAGAGAGCAGGAATGAAACACACAGTCAAACAGACAACAGAGTAAGCTAATAAAAGT
The DNA here is from genome assembly GCA_028386065.3 of Turnera subulata. NCBI lineage: Eukaryota > Viridiplantae > Streptophyta > Magnoliopsida > Malpighiales > Passifloraceae > Turnera > Turnera subulata. The sequence goes on from JAKUCV010003577.1 coordinate 50,350, forward strand.
GTAAGATTACAGGAAGGTTTTTCTTACCCGAAGCACAAAAATTCACGCTGGAGCTCAGAAATAGCCCGTTAGAAATGAGAAGAGAACAGGAATGAAACAGACAACAGAGCAAGCTAATAAAGAGTAAGGTTACAGGCAAGAAAGTTTTGTTTGCTGAAGCACAAACTTCTCGCTGGAGCTTTTGTGTGGAGGAAGGTACTTTCAGTGTAGAGTTAACTAGATCTGTGGGGGAGGCTTAACCGGGGAAGGTACTTTGAAGAATGTTTAAATAATAGACCAAAAGATTGTATATTTTTGATTTTGATATGCTCAAACAAAGACAAAAGCCAAAGAAAGCAGAAAGTTGAATACGAAATTTGTTCTTGTTGGACTGGCTGGGTCTGGGTGGCAAGAAATATTTAATCACTGGTCGTAACGATGGCTTTCAAAGAAGTCACATTGGGTCAATAATGCAACCTATTTTATTACTCATTAGCTCTTCTTTCAACGGGAAGATCAATGTTTATTGTGTTATTGAAGAATAAAAAGGGAAATTTCACTCTCATAGTTCAGGAGTTGTGCTAAATGACAACATTAGGTGGAAGAAATGGTCCATGGATCCTGCACAATAAGATTAGGAGCAAAAGAAAGGTGACAGAAATAAGGTGCAGGTTTCAATCTTGGGAGTGGGTTATGGGTCTACCACGCTCTCGATGCTCTCGATTCACTTTATACTAATTTTATATTAGATGGGAACAAAATTAATGAATGAGAACAAATTCAATAGCACAAAAATTAATGAATGAGAACAAAATAAATAGCATAACTATACGGTTGGGACAATTTGAAATACAGATATATATAAAGAGAAACAAATCAAATAGTACAGGTGCATTCCGAACCAAAGAACCTACATTGCATATACTAAACAAAATGGCATGGAGCCTACACAAGTCGTATTGAAATGTGAAAACAAACAAACAGAAAGATAGATTCTCGAAGGGGAGACTTCTGCAAATGAAACACCTTCCGTCTGTGGGGGAGGCTTAACTGGGGAAGTATGCATGGAATTACTTGATCGTTATTAATTATTGATGATTTCGCCATTGGTTTTCCAATAGGATGCATAATTAATATATTATTATGTATGTAACATGGTCGGTCTGGAATCCTAGCGGGTCTTAGTTTCTTTACTGGTGCAATAAAAAGGATTCTTAGACCATGTGCAGACAAGTTAGCAAAGTTCAGTTAGATCTAAAGTTAACAGCGCCCTAGGTGTGTTTTGTTTGCCTTCATGGCAACAAAAGTGTTAATATTCTTTTTTGAACACTGGTCGATTGTATTACATATATGCATCAGGGGAATGCTTCTGTAAAAACTTATACAAAAGAGATGGTGGATTGGAGATCCAATTTACAGGACAACAACAATTGTATCTAACTGCTTTGACAACAAAAGTGTTAATATTCCCAAGCCAATACACTTTGAAGAATGTTTAATTTATAGACCAAAAGATAGTATATTCTCATTTTGATATGCTCGAACAAAGACAATTTTTTTTAAAAAAAACCAGAAAGTTGAATAAGAAATTTGTTCTTGTTGGACTGGGTGGCGATAAAGAAATATTTAACCGGTGGTAGGTAACAATGGCTTTCAAAAAAAAGTAGTCATAGAGGGTCATTAATGCAATATATTTTATTACTCATGCATTAGCTTTTCTTTCAACTGAGAGAACAATGGTTTTTTTTTTTTTTAGAAAAACTTAGAGAACAATGTTTAATTGTGCTAAATTACAAAAGAATGGATTCAACCATTATGCTTAAATTTGGGAACAAAAGTTTAAAAAGTTACACGCATAACCATTTCCCAGAGCCAAGCTTTCACCATTATTTTTGATACTAGTAGAAGAGAGTGAGACTCGAATCAGAGACTCACCCCTCTTGTGCTTTTGACACAAGAATGTCAATGAACTACAAGCCCATTGGTAAGCCTTCACCATTATGCTTAAATTCGGGGATAGAAGCCTAAAACTTTTAGGCATAACCATATCCTAGAACCGAAGAAGACGAATACCATTGCAAAGAACTGAAGCCTAACGCTAGAGAACGAAATATATGAAGACCATTGCAGAAAAAATATGGCATCTAATTGTCAACCGTAGATAAATAAATAAGGAAAAGAAAAAAAAATGGTTTACTAGATTTCTCAACCCCACTTGTAATCAAATAAAAAGATTAGTACTCTTGGCCTCTTGCTCGGTATTCGTGGCGGGTTTTTGGGTTTTTTGGGCCCCCGTGTTTAGTGGTTTGGCCAATTTGGTACCCCGACATTTTTTTTTGGCCGGGCATATACCCCGAGATTGCATGGGCAGGCCAAACGTATACCCCTGGTCAGGCACCTGCTGACGTGGAGGCTGCCCGGGTATTTGCGCGTGTTACTGTAGCAAAACGACGTCGTTTTAAGTGAGAAAACGACGTCGTTTCATGCCACGTCGGACACAGGTGGCTTCGTGGGGCCCACTTCACTCAAAGCCAATCCTCTAAAACGACGTCGTTTTGCTATAGTAACACGCGCAAATACCCCGGGCAGCCTCCACGTCAGCAGGTGCCTGATCAGGGGTATACGTTTGGCCTGCCCGTGCAATCTCGGGGTATATGTCCGGCCAAAAAAAATGTCGGGGTGCCAAATTGGCCAAACCACTAAACATAGGGGCCCAAAAAACCCGAAAACCCTATTCGTGGCTGTGTTTCTGGCGCACTATGGATCATGCTTATAAAATGCCTGTAGGGCTGATAATGATATTCAAGTAGAGGCCAAAAAATCAGGTTAATAAGGAATTGTAGAATACTTTTTCCTTCAATACACCAAAACATGTGAGGATGTGCTATCCGACTTGAAACTCATTAGAGTTACGCTCTGGACTGAAGCTTATTGGCAGCATGAATTTTTGAATAATGCAAACGAAGGCATCTGAAGTTCAGAGACGCTCAAGACTTGTAAAAGCATTAGCAGGAAGAAGTACAGGGCACTACCTTAAGGACTCTGCTGAATTCTTTTGTTGAATTTTTAAAGCACACAACATAGAAATGTGAAATGTTGTTTAATTTTATTGGAACCAGCAACGTATATATATCCGGATGAGACAAACCTGTGAGTAGATCCAAACTAATTTGGTTTTTTGGCTCCAGAGCAGTAGTTGTTTTAATTTTATTGGAAGTAAAGCAGCAACGTATATATTTTATTGGATCCAAACAAATTTGGTTTTTTGGCTCCAGAACAGTAGTTGATTTTGATCCGGATTTTCGTTACCTGATTGTTGGTTTTCCAGTTCCTAAAGCAATCCAGAAAGCTACATTTCTAGTGGTTCTCAGTTGGCTTCATAACAGAATTTTGGGGAGGATGAATGAATGTTGAAATTTGTTGAATAAACAAAATTATATTCAGAAGAAATCAGTAAAAGGAATTAATGCGAGAATTGGCGAATTCCTTTGCTGAAACCCGACTTCTTGTAGCGTTACTTGCTTCTTTTTGTTTCTAGCTAGAAGAACTGCATAATTTTTTTGGAACTAATTAAGTCACCAAATCCTCCCTTTTGTCAGCTAGCACTCTTTACGTATTGAACTTAATCTAGTGGTGCAGCAAGAATTTTTAAACTGATGACTCCTTTTATCTATATTATAGATTTTCTGGAAATTCCAGAATCTGCTCAGTATCAATCAACTCGATTTTAGCGGAGAAAAAACTCAACATATGAAGAGGAACACAACACATTCTCACTTGATGTTTCCACCTGATTTCATTCACAATACAGAGCACCACACCTAAATAGAGGTTCATATACAACTTGCTAGCAATTGGCATACACAAAACATGATTGCAGCCTTGGTTTTCTAAATATTGAGGTTTCCTAATAGCTAGACAAAAATGACCATCAGGAAACCCAATTTGAATCAAGACAGGTTTATCCTTTTTCAACATAAAATTCCATCACTGCTTCAAAAGCAACCCAATCCTTCTTTGCAGGAACTGGCAACCTGTTCACACTACCAACAAAACACAAATGGATTATTAGAGATTCAACTAAAAAGAAAAAAGATATGGATTATCAGGGAAAGAAGGGTTTTTGGGTTTTTTGGGCCCCCGTGTTTAGTGGTTTGGCCAATTTGGTACCCCGACATTTTTTTTGGCCGAGCATATACCCCGAGATTGCATGGGCAGGCCAAACGTATACCCCTGGTCAGGCACCTGCTGACGTGGAGGCTGCCCGGGTATTTGCGCGTGTTACTGTAGCAAAACGACGTCGTTTTAAGTGAGAAAACGACGTCGTTTCATGCCACGTCGGACACAGGTGGCTTAGTGGGGCCCACTTCACTCAAAGCCAATCCTCTAAAATCCTCTAAAACGACGTCGTTTTGCTACAGTAACACGCGCAAATACCCCGGGCAGCCTCCACGTCAGCAGGTGCCTGACCAGGGGTATACGTTTGGCCTGCCCATGCAATCTCGGGGTATATGCCCGGCCAAAAAAAATGTCGGGGTACCAAATTGGCCAAACCACTAAACATAGGGGCCCAAAAAACCCGAAAACCCGGGAAAGAAAAAGCGGTTGAGATGCAAGAAAAAAAGACCTACCTTATTGGCTAATTCTCAAAACAATTCAAGGTGTGATCTTCGTCTTTACTGAAGAAAATAGCAGAAAAACATAGTCAGCTTCACACCACTCCACTAAAGTTGGAAATTAAGCTCTTAGTTAGAGATACACAATAAATAGTACTGAATGGAAATGAGAGAAGGGCGGGAAATGCGCAATTGACAATTCATCCTACTTATTTTGAGGTTTGCTTGGTTGCAGGTTGAATTTAAAATCTTATACTTACGGGGAGGATTTACATTTGAAAAGAGAAGGAAAAAGGTTTTAGGCTTTTGTCTGTTCTCTTTCTCTTTCTGTATCAACTAAGAACATATATATTAAACAGGATTTACTTCCAAGCTTGCTTATCTCACAAATTAAGCCAGATAATTAAAAACAAGTTCCTTAAAACCAACAAATTTTGCCCCTAACTTCTCATCAGCATTCAACCACGTCAATTGATTTCAGAGGCAAAATGGGAATCTGCACCCACATACAGTGTGATTTAGACATATCGAACTCAGTCAGGAGTTCTGGTTGATTAGATTCGTAAATTAGGCCTTTTTGTTCTCATCAAAGTCAACCACAGATTGATCATTTTAAAAAACAAGCCCAAATTAAGATTTTTTTCAAGAAGTAATGTGTGTATGTACCTCGTTTTCTAGGGGAGTAATGTCTATTCGAGGGATGCGGGAAATCTTGGGCCAATCTTCCCCTTCCCCCCTTTGACACCTCCTTTGCAGCACAGGACAACCCATGATTGATAGATAGGAAAGGGATGAGGGCAACGCCTCTTCTGGCATGCATTGGAGCTCCCGGCAATACCATATTCTCAAACGTTCCAGAGAGGTGAGATGCTGAAGCCCATTGTAATCCAAAGACTTCAGATTATGAAGATTCGAGATGGTAATCTCTGGAAGACTAGAAGGCAAAGATATCCTCCCGGGGAAGGATTCCACTTCTTGGTTATAATGTAACGTGAAGGATGTAAGAGAAGAGAGCTTATCCAACCCCCAAACCATGGGAATGCCGCAATACCCAATGCGAAGTGTTTGAATTGCAGAAGCAGCCCCAAGTTGTTCCAATACTTCTTGGAGTGCTTGGCAACCATATAGAGTCAGCTCAACAAGGGACGGGAGAGAAAGGTGGTTGGGAAAGGTCACCTTGGGACATCCTTCTAGTTGCAAATACACAAGGGATGGGAGAAAAAGGTGATTCACCCTGCTCAATTCACTACATGAGCGAAGTTCTAGATGCTTCAAAACAGGGAAAGCCCGCCTTTTCCCTTGTCTCTCATCATCATCAGATATCCATTCCTCCCATCGTGGCATGTTTTCAATGCTTAGACGTTTGAGGGATTGAAATGGTTGTTGGATTGCCATGCAACTCCCAGTACCGTAGAACTCAGCCCCCACTGATACTACACAATCAAAGTAATGTAAACTAAGGGTTTCTAAGAATGGCAGCTGCCCAAGCGGTGGCAAGTGCGTGCAGAATCTGCAAAAAAAAAAGAAACAAACTCACAAGGTTGGAATAGGAGGAGTCCCCCACCCAATTCGGGAAACTTTTACCCCCAAATCCTTGAATCTTAATCCTCTCCACATTTACGTGAGGCTGCAGATGCTGTAGTAGTAGGCCTACGTCGAGTGAACTACCATTATTATTATTATTATGCCAATAATAAGACAATTCCCGTAGTCCCTTCTTCATTTTCAAATTTGCCCTCAAGGCATCTTGCTCATCCACAACATTCTCCAGACTTTGAAGCCTTAAACTTCCATGTAAATTTCGGAGCTCCCCCAACACTCCAAGCATAGACCCTCGCTGCTGTTCACCCACGATGAATTCTGTTAAATTCTTGAGCTTCACCAGTTTGCCCATCTGTACTGGCATACATTTCAAACCAGTCCCCCCAATATCAAGATTACATAGGTTGGTCAGATTCGTGATCTTCTCTGGAAGCACAACAAGTCCGCTACACTCATTTAATTTTAAAGTCTGCAGATTGTAGAGACCACATATAGATTCCGGAAGTTGTTGGATTGGTGTTCGATCAAGCTCTAGATGCCTCAGCTCCTTCAAATTGCCTATTGAATCAGGCAACACTTCTATGCCAGAATTTTTTAGGCTAAAATGCCTCAACTCCTTCAAATTGCCTATTGAATCAGGCAACACAGTAAGTTCGTAGTATTGCTCCAGGATCAGTGTTTGCAAGTAACATAAACTTCCCACTTCTTCTGGCAAACTTTTCATGGCTGACCCACTCAATCGCATAAACCTTAAGTATTTCACAGTTCCAACCGATCCTGACAAAATATTTCTTGCATCATTATCCTCCTCCTCCACAAAGGAAAAATCCAGCACTCTCAAACGCCTCTGTCTTGACAGAAAATTGAGAGATTGCCCATGATGACCCTCACCCTATATATCAAAGTCCTCAACATCCTTGCTTGGCAGAGGCTCTTCAATCGCTTCTCCAGTTGATTAGATCCATCTTGTGTATAAAACAAATGGCGAGTCCTCTCACTAGCTTCTCGCAAATCAACATCTTCCATGTTGTAGAAAAAATCCCCCGCTATAGATTTTGCCAAGTCATTGACCAGATCATGCATAATAAAGTATATGCCATCAAACATAGATTTTTGGGAAGTAAAAAATGACCTGCTTGCAAGTTCTTCAAAATACTCATTGCCAATCTCTTCCATATCTCTACTTTGATCAGGTTGGACTATGAATCCCTCTGCCATCCATAAGAGTACCAACTCTTCCTTCTGGAATTCGAAGTCCTTCGGAAAGAGAGCACAATAAACAAAACATTGCTTGAGATGGGAGGGAAGATAATGGTAGCTCAATCTCAAAGCCGGAATAATGTTGCCATTGCGCATATCCCACATCTTGCTCTTTAATATTGCTTCCCAGTCTCCAGCATTTTTCTTACGAGAGAGTAAACTTCCAAGGGTTCTTGCAGCCAAAGGCAGGCCTTTGCATTTTCTTGCAATTTCTCTCCCAATTTCTTCCAATTCTCCACACGCATCGGCAATGCCTCCATCAAAGGCATGTTGTGCAAACAACTTCCAACAATTTTCTTCATTTAATACTTCTAACCGGTGACTCGGAACTGAAGACATGGCTAAGGCCACCGGTTCACTTCGTGTTGTAATGAGGACCTTACTTCCCTGTGCAGCACATGATAATAGCGCCAGCAATTGTTTCCAATTGGCCTGTTCATCCCAAATGTCATCCAAAACGAACAAAACCTTCTCCCCTCTTACTTTCTCCTCTAGCTTATCTTGCAGCTGACTGGGAGTTAGTGAATCACATTCCGGGACACGGAATTCTTTGAGAATATTCTTGGTCAATTTAAAAATATTAGACTCTTCGGAGACACAGACCCATGCTCTATGCTTATCACCAAACCGTTGCTTCACTTGATTATCATTGTAAACAAGTTGTGCAAGTGTGGTTTTTCCTACCCCGCCCATTCCGACTATGGGAATCACATCCAGGCGTTTCCCTTTTGCATCCTCGGTCAACAACAGTTGTATTATAGCTTTTTTATCACTATCCCTGCCAACTACAGGATCAACCAACAGAGAAGTGGTTGTTCTCTCATGAGATGATGATGATGATGATGCATGGCCAGGTCTCTTGCCAACTTGTGCCACTAAACCAAGTGTGGTTGTTTGCTGCAACAAGTCTTCTACTCTATCAAAGATCTCTTCCAATCTTGGTTGCATCTCTCTCATTCCCTTCTTACATGGATTAAAAGAAGAGAGAAAGTTTCTCACCTGTTCTGAGCAGGTTTTTGGACTTCTTGTTTCCACTTCCACTAGTAGTTGTTCTTGAGCTCTGTAGGCAATCTCGTCCAGGAAGTCATCAGTTTCATAAGCAATGTCTTTAAGGTCGTCCAACCAGTTCTTCACGGCCGGCGAAGTAATTTGCTTCTCCTCAGCATCTGCGAGCAGCCCATTGACATTCATTCTGGTTCTCAACTTCTGCAGCAACTTATCATCGAGCTTCCGCTGCTTCAAAAAGTTCACAACCTCTGGAGAGTGTTGGCTTTTGATCTTCAAGGAATTTGTTTTAATCACAAGAACATCGATGTCTACTCTAGAACATCGATGTTGAAATGCTACTGGTCTTCAAATAATTCTGCCGGATGCTATGAACATCGATGTTTGGATTAAAACATCGATGTGTGTATGCTACTGGAACTTCAAGTATTTAGGCAGAGGGTTTTGAACATCGATGTAGGGCTGGAAACATCGATGTTTTGGTAGCTGGAATTCTTTTGGAAATTGGCAGAAGGTTTGCTACATCGATGTAGCAAATCTAAACATCGATGTAGTAATGAACAATTCTGGGAATTTCCCAGAAATCTGCAGAAACGCAGAAAGTTGGTTTTCTGGGTTACTGTTTCATTGGTTTTCTCTCAATTCTCTCAAACACTTGACTTGAACACGATTTGTACAAGACAAGAAACACTTTGTGAAGTGAAAAACACACAATTTACTCTTATTTCACTTGATTAAACTCAGATTACAAGACCCAACTTATAGGCAGAAAATCAGCCTATGAACCCAACAAATCCTAATCAGCTGACCCTACTACTTTAAGTAGTGGGTTTGCTTTTCCTAATCTGATCATAATAGCACACCATATAATACAAAACACACTTACAATCAGGATAAACATCATGATTAAAGGATACATCACACTTTAACTAAAGTGACCACTCACCTTAACATCTCAATCACACTAAACACTCCACTAACTAATTAATCACACTTCACTGTCATCAGCTTGGTCAACAATCAACACTCCCCCTTGACCAAGCTGGCCTTTATGTTCAGCATGCTTTTTAACATTTCAAACCTGTTCTTAGGCAAGGGCTTTGTGAACAGGTCTGCCAATTGATCTTCTGAGGAACAATAAAGAATTTGAACTTCCCCTTCAGCTTCAGCTTCACGAATTACATGATACTTGATCTTGAAATGTTTGGTTCTTCCATGATCAATCGGATTTCTTACCATAGCAATGGCGGACTGATTGTCGCAAAACAGTTCCATAGGCTCTTCTTGTTCCATTTTAAGATCGAACATGATTTTCCTGAACCAAATAACTTGATTCACAGTAGATGCTGCTGCCAAATACTCTGCTTCAGCGGTAGATTGTGCCACAACACTTTGCTTCTTTGAACACCAAGCAAAGGCATTAGATCCTAACAAGAACACATATCCAGTTGTGCTCTTCATATCATCAACACTTCCAGCCCAATCACTATCGCTGTAAACTTTCAAATTTGCATCATTGATTGAACTATAATGTAGACCAAGATTAGTAGTACCTTTCACATACCTAAGCACTCTCTTCATTACAGCTGCATGACTTTGCTTAGGAGAGTGAAGATACCTGGACAACAAATTTGCTGCAAATAATAAGTCTGGACGTGTTGCTGTCAAATACAACAAGCTTCCTACACAGCTCCTGTAGATGCTCTCTTCAGCTCCTTCTTCAGATTCATTCTTTGACAATTTTGTGTTCTGAAGAAGAGGTGTTGCTACGGGATTGCAGGAGTCCATTTTGAACCTCTTTAGAATTTCTTCAGCATATTTTCCCTGTGAAATCATAATCCCTTCAGTCCTTTGCTTCACCTCCATTCCAAGAAAATATTGCATTAACCCAAGATCAGACATCTCAAATTCCTTTTCCATCTCAGCTTTAAAAACTGAAATCTTGCTTTGATCAATCCCGGTTACCAGCATGTCATCAACGTAAAGAGAAACAATGATCAAATCTTCACAGGAACTTCCTTTCACATAAAGCGTAGCTTCACTTTCACTCCTCTTGAATCCTTGCTTTGCAAAATAGTTGTCAATACGGCTGTACCAAGCTCTAGGAGCTTGTTTCAATCCATAAAGAGCCTTCTTCAGCCTGTAGACGTGATCTTCCTTCCCTTCCACAACAAACCCAACAGGCTGTTCAACATACACTTCTTCATGAAGGACACCATTCAGAAATGCAGACTTCACATCTAAATGGTACACCTTCCATTTGTTCTGTGCAGCAATTGCCAAGAGCAACCTTATAGTGTCAAGTCTGGCCACATGAGCAAAGGTCTCGAGGTAGTCGAGACCGTATTGTTGTGCATAGCCTTTCACTACCAGTCTTGCTTTGAACTTTGAGATGCTCCCATCAGGATTTAATTTGGTGCGGAAGACCCATTTGACTCCTATAATCTTCTTATTTCCAGGCCTAGCTTCAAGCTCCCAAGTAGCATTTTTGTTGATCATGGAGATTTCAGTCTCCATTGTCCTTCTCCAATGTTCAGATTTTGCAGCCTCTTCATAGGAATTTGGCTCAGTCTCTACAAAGTTACACCTCTCATATACATCTGCAAGTGTTCTAACCTTCAATGGAGGTGTGTCTGAATCATAGTCCTCTTCATTTAGAGGATGATCTTCTTGATCTTCATCTTCTTGTTCTTGATCTTCTTGTTCTTCAGCTACATTACTAGGATTGCTCTTCACTACCTTCTTTTCTTTCCAATCCCAAAAAGCATCTTCATCCACTTTGACATCTCTTGTTGTTGCCACCTTTTCATTGTCTATCATGAACACCCTGTAGCCCTTGGATTGACTACTATATCCCAGAAATATTCCTCTTTCAGCTTTGTAATCCAGCTTCCTTCTCTTTTCATCTGGAACATGAACATAACAAAGAGAACCAAACACTTTGAGATGCTTGACAGTTGGTTTCTTTCCAGTCCATACTTCAATGGGAGTCATCCCATCAATTGACTTTGTTGGGAGCCTGTTGATGAGATAGACAGAAGTGTAGGTAGCTTCTGCCCAAAATCTTTGCGGAAGTTTCTTTTCTGCTAACATGCTGCGAGCCATTTCCACTATGGTTCTATTTTTCCTTTCCACTACACCATTCTGTTGAGGCGAATATGGCACAGTTAATTGATGTACTATGCCATTCTTGTTGCAAAATTCTTCAAAGCTATTAGAAACATACTCCCCTCCTCTATCAGACCTCAACTTCTTTCTTTTGCAATTGCTTTGGACTTCAACCATACTCTTGAACTTCTTGAACACCTCTAAAGTAGCCAACTTGTTCTTCAAGAAGTACACCCAGGTCATTCTTGTTAGATCATCAATGAATAGCAGAAAATACAAATTTCCACTAAGAGAGGGAGTTTGCATTGGCCCGCAAAGGTCAGTATGCACAAGCTCCAACTTCTCCGATGCTCTCCATGTTGAAGCACTGGAAAAAGTTGTTCTATGCATTTTCCCTAACTGACATGGTTCACAAACAGCAGCAAGTTCTTGTACTAGTGGCAAATCTCTAACAATCTCCTTTTGAGCAGCTAGTTTCAATGAATGCATACCAACATGACCACATCTTCTATGCCATAAATCACTCTCCTCAACATCACATTTGAAAGTCATTTCAGCATGCATTTTCAAATTCACAGGAAAAGCATTATTCTGCACTCCAATCTCACAAATCCGCCTACCATTCTTTTCAACAATCATACAGCAGTCATTTTCAAAGATAACTGAATATCCCTTCTTACTTAGTTGTGACACACTCAACAAATTATGCTTCAATCCAGGTACGAACAAGACATCTTTAATCAGTTTAGTAACTCCATTAAAGATTGTAATCACAGTACCTTTACCAGCAGACATGAGCTTTGCACCATCAGCAGTCCTGACCTCCACATGAATTGAGTTGTCCAAGCTTTTGAACCATTTTTGATTTCCAGTCATATGACTGGTGCATCCACTGTCAATAAACCAGATAGTGTCATCTGATCTTTCTGCAAATTCATTGGCCATGAACATAAACTCTTCTTGCTTCTCTTCTGCCAGTTTAGCTTGATGCTGAGTGTGTCCTCTTTGTTGTTGTTTCTGGTCACGGTTTTGTTGCTGGTCATCCCCATTATGTTTTGCTTTGCAATAGCGTTCAATGTGCCCAAGTTTCTGACAGTGATTACACTTTTTATTCTTCCAGCATCTTTGCTCCAAGTGGTTAGTCTTTCCACAAAACTTGCAGGGTGGAAAGAAAAACCGTGAACTTGAGCCCTCTCCTTGTTGTTTTTTGTCTCCATTCTGCTTCATTTCTGACTTGTTGCTGGCACCCTTTTGCTTAGCTTGAAAAACAGTTTCAATCCCAGCTTCAACTCTTCTCACATGCCTCTGTTCATGAGCTTCTAGCTTCCCAACTAACTCAGGAACAGACAACTCTGTGATGTCTCTTGATTCTTCAATTGCGGCTACCTTTGCTTCAAACCTGTCTACAACAGTGTTGAGTATTTTCTCGACTACTCTAACCTCTGGAATCACTTCTCCATACAATCTTATTTTGTGACAATATTTTGAGCTTTTGAAGCATACTCCCTTATTGTTTCTGCTTCTGACATCTTCATCAACTCAAATTCTCTTCTCAAGGATTGCACCCTGATTTGCCTCGTTTCTTTTGATCCTCTGAACTGCTTCTCCAGAATTTCCCAAGCTTCTTTGACTGTTGTGGCTCCAACGATCAAAGGAAAAATATCTTCTGAAACCAATGAGTGCATAAATGAAATTGCAGTGTTGTGTTTCTGCAACTTTTCATTGTATGCTCTCAATTGATTCACCGTCATTTCTTCAATGTCTTCCTCTTCAGTAAAACCTTCTGCAATCAAGAACCACAAACCATTAGCTACAAGGAAAGACTTCATCCTTATAGCCCAATAGTTGTAGTTTTCTCCTTCAAATATGGGTGGTAGGGGTAAGGATGAGGTGGTTCGATTTGTTGGTTGTGTATTCATTTTGTGGGTTGGTGTTTGAAAGGTATTTGAGATTGAATTTGTAAGATTTCAATGAATGGAACAAGCCCGAAAGAAGGAACCTGCTCCGCTACCAATTGTTGGCTTTTGATCTTCAAGGAATTTGTTTTAATCACAAGAACATCGATGTCTACTCTAGAACATCGATGTTGAAATGCTACTGGTCTTCAAATAATTCTGCCGGATGCTATGAACATCGATGTTTGGATTAAAACATCGATGTGTGTATGCTACTGGAACTTCAAGTATTTAGGCAGAGGGTTTTGAACATCGATGTAGGGCTGGAAACATCGATGTTTTGGTAGCTGGAATTCTTTTGGAAATTGGCAGAAGGTTTGCTACATCGATGTAGCAAATCTAAACATCGATGTAGTAATGAACAATTCTGGGAATTTCCCAGAAATCTGCAGAAACACAGAAAGTTGGTTTTCTGGGTTACTGTTTCATTGGTTTTCTCTCAATTCTCTCAAACACTTGACTTGAACACGATTTGTACAAGACAAGAAACACTTTGTGAAGTGAAAAACACACAATTTACTCTTATTTCACTTGATTAAGCTCAGATTACAAGACCCAACTTATAGGCAGAAAATCAGCCTATGAACCCAACAAATCCTAATCAGCTGACCCTACTACTTTAAGTAGTGGGTTTGCTTTTCCTAATCTGATCATAATAGCACACCATATAATACAAAACACACTTACAATCAGGATAAACATCATGATTAAAGGATACATCACACTTTAACTAAAGTGACCACTCACCTTAACATCTCAATCACACTAAACACTCCACTAACTAATTAATCACACTTCACAACAAACTGAACGAGCGCAGCAAGGGTAAAAGCAAAATGGAGGAGGCTCAAATTAAAACTGGCCAGTTTCAAGGTAACTAGACCGCACTCTAGCTTGAATCATTTAGAAAAGAATTACTGGAATTCCTCTATATCTTCATTTGTGTTTAAAAGGATGTTTGTTGTGGTTATTATTATGGTTTTTATAAATCAAAAATTTGCATAATTTTAAATTGTCTCCATTTTTTTTTTCCTTTTTAAGTATTTTCCTGATGATTGATCCAGGTCCCTCAAGTGGTAGCCTGGACAAGAAGAACTATGCAGTCTACCTGATATCAAACAGGAGAGAGGTATCAGAAGAAGAGAAGAAAAGAGCCTTCCAATCAGCAGTTTGCTATACATCTAGTCGACCTAATTTTTTTAAGGTCATGAAGGCTACCAATGTGCAGAAGTACTTTGCTGTGGTACTTTCTTTAAACCTACTTTTTCTTATTTTTATGCTTCTAGAACAGGACAAATAAGTTCTAATACTTTTTACTTTTATTGTAAATAAGGCTAGTTCATGTTTGTGTGATATATGAAACATGATAATACTTGGCATGGCAGATTGAGCTATGGATGGTCAATCAAATTTTTTTTTTTTTTTTATTGCAGATTATCCCCAAAACATGGGCACCGAAGCATCTCCCCAACAGTACAAGTGATCTGGATGCTCAGCTCAGAGCACCTCCAAACAAGAAACTATGGCCAGTAGTATTGAAAATGAAAAGCACTCCACCGAAACTGGCAAAAGGATGGTACAAATTTGTCATGGATAACAATTTAGAAAAAGACGATGCATGCATTTTTGAGCTTAGCCAGGGAGGGAAAGGCAAGAAAGAGTCCATCATATTTGATGTTCTCATACATCGAGTTGTCAATGATGTGGTCTCACCGACTCGTGTTAATTAGGAACTGTTGAACATGTCTTGAGAAAAAAAATGGAAGAGTACTCGATGTCAATTGTCTCCCATACTTGGATTTCATTTGTAGCTTCCATTTCTGTAATGCCTGAAACTGCTAGTACTGCTTTCTTGAAAACCAGCTAAAATTTTCAGAGTTTTGATTTGTGTTGTTTTTTGCTTGTGAAATCAGTAATGAGGCTTTATTTATGTGATTTATATTCTGTTCATGGTCCTTCATTTTTTGTATAAAATACTGTTTATATTTGGATGGCGGATATGACTCCACTCTCTCAACTTTGGTAATGTTAAGGGTGTATACATATGATTCATATGGCAGTTGACAAACTGGTCTTTGCTGCTTTATATCGCAAATACTGATAATGTATTTTAGAAAGTGCAACTCATAAAAATATGTGCATGATAAGATTGTTTACAGTAAGCCTTGCTCTTATGGCATAAACAAGGAGGAAACATATAGTCTCAAATCCAAGTCCTGTTCCCAAACTATTCATAAAACTTGGGATTAAGCCGAGGCGTCAGAAGAACTTGAAGTGGCGTAGCTTTCAAATTTGTTAATCCACTGCTCTCAGTCATGTCCACATCTTCACTGGAAGGCTTAGCAACTTCAAAACAATGCAACAGGGTAGCTAGAGTAATATGAACTAGTCTAAGCCCCAGTGATAATCCAGGACATGACCTTCTTCCGGAGCCAAATGGGATAAATTCAAGATTCTGCCCCTTGAAGTCTATGTCCTTGCGGCTTGTCAAGAATCTCTCAGGCTGGAAGTCATCAGGATTTGGCCACACACGCTCATCACGCTGAATCTTCCAGGCATTTACCATTAAGCGTGTTCCGGCAGGAATGTGGTAGCCAGCTGAGAGATTGCAGTCTTCCATTGCAGCACGAAGGCCAATTATTGGACTAGGTGGGTAGAGGCGCAATGTCTCTTTGATAATGGCTTGCAGATAGTTCAAATTTTTTATGTCAGATTCATCTACGTTTCTGGCTGTGCCAATATGGAGGTCAAGCTCTTCTTGAGCCTTCTTCAGCACATGTTGGTTATTTACCAGTAGAGATAATGCCCATGTAAGAGTGACCATGGTGGTGTCACTTCCTGCTAAAAGTAAATTCTGTAAAAATAATCAACTTCTCACTATTATGCATGGCTTCATATCCCATTAATATTGGACCTGACATAATTTACAAATAAGGAATATAGTAGTTGGGAAGAACTATGACATTGGTGATCCAGAGAACAAAGTGCTTAAGTGTGTTTCTTGAAGAATATGAATGAAAGAAAAGTGTGTTCTGTATATGATTTTTTAAAAGTTATATCAGTTAAGAGGTTAGAGTGTTCATATGTTCAAAAAGTACATTATTTTACCATCTTCCTGCTGATTTCAACTGATTTTAGTGTGTTATATTTACATTCACAAACTACACTAAAAACTACTTTCCAATTAGAGTCATTGTTCTTAAATCTGTTATTATTGGTGTTCTTCTGGAATTTCCAGAAACATTCAAGTGTTCAAGTTATTTTGCAGCAGTAAGTCAAGTTGAGCTCTATTCCAACAGATACCAAAAGAGAAATCAAGTCTTAGTGTGTGATATGCAATAGTCCTAAACCCCAAAAGGGACAAACTTTTCATACTAATCGTCAGAGAACAGACTTTGTTTGGCATTAATCAAGGACACCAAATGGAATAGGCTATATCCACTATCATCTACAGTTTAAAGCCCTGTCTTTCTGACCACTCAGGGGACATCATATACAATGCCTATTTCATTAATTAGAGCGTAATTCCTACGAAAGTAACCTACATATTACCTAACACGCAAGTTATTTCTC
Source organism: Turnera subulata (assembly GCA_028386065.3). Classification (NCBI taxonomy): domain Eukaryota; kingdom Viridiplantae; phylum Streptophyta; class Magnoliopsida; order Malpighiales; family Passifloraceae; genus Turnera; species Turnera subulata. The sequence goes on from JAKUCV010003577.1 coordinate 67,388, forward strand.
AGGAATTTCAAGAAAAAGGCCAGTGGTCAAGAATTAACTAGCACGCCAATAAAGCACCAAAACTATGTAGTTTACGCACCAACTCTTATATCTGCAGAAATACATTGAAAGATTGAGTTTAATCCTTACCAGGCAAGTGGCTTTGTTGATGGTATCTGCATCAAAGCCTGAAATATCAGCTTCTTCCAGGATGTCCAGCATCACATCCATGAAATCCTGCTCTTCCTTGACCTTCCCACCTGTTAATCTGTTTAATTTGTGCTCCTCCAGCCACTCTCCAACAAGAATGTCTAATTCCTTAGCAGTTCTCTTCATTGCCTTCTCATATCCAATAAAGTCCAACCAAGCCAGAGAGGGCCATGCATCAGACAACACAAAAACTCCAAACAGATGAACAAAATCTCTCATCACCTTCTGAATTTGTCGTGCTTCTGCTTCATCACAAGCAGCACTGGCTCCAAAATAACGCTTCCCTCCCACCATTCTCAGAGAAACATTAAGGGACAGTTCTCCAAACCACCGCTTCATATCCACTAACACCCCTCCACTCTCTGCACTTCGTCTGCTAACCCAAGAGTTGTACAAATCTCTCACGGCAGTCCCCAATTCTGAAGCTCTTATATGCTTTAGCATATCAATCCTGTGGCTTGAAAAAAGTTCAACTGTAGTTATCTTGCGCATCTCACGCCAGTAAGGCCCATAACGAGCAAAACCAAACATGGCAAGGTTATAGCCCAGTAGTTTTGAGGCAGCTATAGTAGGTCTATCGGAGAAGACTCTGTCATGAGTAACTAAACACTCCCTGGCCATTTCCCAACTACTGACGACCAATACTCTATGTGAACCTATCTTTATGGTAAAAGCTGATCCATACTTGTCAGCCATGGCCCCTAGTGTTTTGTGAAGCAGTTGCTGGGCACCAAAGAGGTGCATGTGGCCAATTATGGGCCAGCCACCCCCAGCTTGCGGCACACTGCAAGGTCTGTTGGAGTGGTAAAAGTGGATAAAGAATCCAAGGGCAAGCAGAGTGGAGACTATAGTAACGAAGAACTGGAGAAGGGAGTCCATGTATATCAATGTTTAGTGGAGACTGTATCAGGAAAGATTTGTGTCTCTTTGTTCTGAGTTCCTGAGTGAGATTTTAATCACTTGAAATGATGTGACATATCATCCAACACGGAAGGTTGACATCCACTTGCTCCTGTAGTGGTTCAGACTTCTAAGACACTAAATAGAATTTTTTTTTTTTGCCCCTTAAAGATAAGGACTGTTGACTACTTCACCAAAATTAGTCCTTTCTTTACTTTTCCTCTTTCTTATATTTGTATGCAGACTAACTTGTTTCGTGCAAAATGTATTCCTTGCAAATAACTTTTAAATGGGAAAATGTCATCAATACATTTTGACACCAGTGATTAAAATTTTATTGTCATGTCAGGCTTAAGTTTTTCTCGCATCTATAGAGATGTCAGCAGCTAACTAAAAATCTTGAACAAATTGACAGCCGTTTTTGTTTTGCAAAGGTTTACTCGCACATATCTAGATGGTAAAGGTTCCTATCTCCAACAAGAAAACTAATATCATTCATTGTCACTGTCATTGGAAATGGAGTTGCATGACCAGGATACCTGAGGCCCTAATTAAAAGCTTCTTCATCTGGATCCTCACAAGTCTTGGTCAATATGATGATGGCATACTTTGTTTGCCGCCCTTAATGAGTAAATGAGGAGATGACAAAAAGCAAAGAAAGAATGATCACAAAAACAAAAACATTATGATCAATTTCTGTGACTTCACCCCGCTGGAAAACAACAATAGGCTATCTATATCCAGCCAAGCTGCAATGTCACTATTTTGTTTGATTTAGAAGTTATGGAGGCATCTAGATCAGAAACTTCAATGACTCTGTAACTTTTAGACAATTGAGCTCCATCTGATATATGTCATCTATCCTATCCTTCTGCCCAAAATTATGAGCTCTAATGAGCCTAGACTTACCAGCCAGAATCATAATAGTTTTAATTACCCTCTTCGGATGTTTTTACATTTTTCGCTTATGGCAGGAGGAGAACATCCAACTGAGGCTAAGTTTGGTCTAAAGGGCTAAATGACATAATATGTCCCTTCACTTTGTTGATTTCAACGTTTATGTCCCATACTTCCTTTCATTTGTAACTTCCGTTTCTCTAATGCCATAGACTACCGGTACTGCTTTCTTGGAAATGAAGTCTAAAATTTCCGTACTTTGATTTGTGTTATCTTGCTTTTGAAACTAGTAATGACAGCAGGCTTTAATTATGGGTTTAAAATTCTGTTTGTGATGTTTCAACTTTTTGTGATACGAATTACATTTGTGTTTTAGTCTGCTTGTGAAACTAGTAATTGCACTTATCAGGGTTTCAATTATTATATTCTGCTTATGATCCTTCTTTTTTTGTGACTACGGTTAGATACTGTTGGATGGCGGATTTGACTCCAGTAATGTTAAGAATGTGAGCAAAAGTGTGCCATATGAATCATATGGCAGTTGACTAACTGGTCCTTGCTGCTTGATAACGCAATACTGATATTGTACTGCAACGCATAAAACTATGTACATGATAAGATTGTTTACAGTAAGCCTTGCGCTTATAGCATAAACTAGGAGAAAACATAATACTCTCAGTTCCAAGTCTTGTTCCTCCATGAAAGTTAACCTTGGTTTTAAAGGTGAAGATATATCATCATCCAAACTATTCATAAAAGTTGGGATTGAGCCGAGGCCTCAGAAGAACTTGAAGTGGCGTAGCTTTCAAATTTGTTAATCCACTGCTCTCAGTCATATCCACATCTTCACTAGAAGGCTTAGCAACTTCAAAACCATGCAATAAGGTAGCTAGAGTAATATGAACTACTCTAAGGCCCAGTGATAATCCAGGACATGACCTTCTTCCGGAGCCAAATGGGATAAATTCAAGATTCTGCCCCTTGAAGTCTATGTCCTTGTGGCTCGTCAAGAATCTCTCAGGCTGGAAGTCATCAGGATTTGGCCACACACGCTCATCACGCTGAATCTTCCAGGCATTTACAATCAGCCGTGTTCCGGCAGGAATGTGGTGGCCAGCTGAGAAAGTGCAGTCTTCCATTGCAGCACGAAGGCCAATTATTGGACTAGGTGGGTAGAGGCGCAATGTTTCTTTGATAATGGCTTGTAGATAGTTCAATTTTTTAATGTCAGATTCATCTACGTTTCTGGCTGTGCCAACATGGAGGTCAAGCTCTTCTTGAGCCTTCTTCAGCACATGTTGGTTATTTACTAGTAAAGACAATGCCCATGTAAGAGTGACCATGGTGGTGTCACTTCCTGCTAAAAGTAAATTCTGCAAAAAAAATATACTTCATCATTATTATGCATGACTTCATATCCCTTTAATATTGGGCCGACATTTTTACCAATAAGGAATACAGAGGTGACCAAGAACTATGACATTGGTAATCCAGAGAACAACGTGCTTAAGTGTGTTTCTTGAAGAATATGAGTGAAGGAAAAGTGTGTTTCTATATATGAGTTATTATCAGTTATGAGTTTAGAGTGTTCATATGTTCAAAAAGTACATCATTGTTCAAAATCTGTTCTTACTGTTCTTGATGTCCATCCAAATTTCCAGAATCTGTCCACTCCAAACTTGTTCCATTTTACCATCTTCCTGTTGTTTTAATCTGATTTTATTGTGCTATATTTACATTTACAAACTAAACTAAAAACTATTTGCCAAGTAGAGTCATTGTTCTTAAATCTGCTACTGGTGTTCTTCTGGGATTTCCAGAAACATTCAAATGCTCAACTTATTTTGCAGCAAGCAACAGTAAGCCAAGTTGAGCTCAAATCTGTTGGCTTTTTTACACTAAGAACATCGATGTTCAATCAAGACATCGATGTTTTGATCACACTGAATATCAAACAATCCGGCCGAACGACAAGAACATCGATGTTGATATTAGAACATCGATGTTTAAACACACTGGAGCTTCAAACAAATCGGCCGAACGATTAGAACATCGATGTTGCTATTAGAAAATCAATGTTTTCTGGAAAATTTCCAGAAATTCTGCAGAAACCAAGGCTGACTTTCTTGGTTACCGTTCTATTGATTTTCTCTCAATTCACTCAATAATTTTGTTTTAAACCACTCTGAACAATCAGAGTAATATTGAAGTGAAACACCAACGTTTTTCTTAACTTGATTTCACTTGTTTGAAACTGATTACAAGACACATTTATATTGGCAGAAAAACAGCCTATAACCCAACCACTCCACTAAACTTTGACAGCTCACACTTGCTTTTCCTAAGATTCCTCATAATAGCACAGCACTTAATGGAAACACACTACAACTCAGATAACATATTAAACTAACAAATGCAATAATGAAAGAACAACCACTAGCATATTCAAATCCTTCTAGAAACCGAATGTGATGGTGGAGCCAAAAGAAAACTGCTGCTGCAAATTACTGCAGCTTGTTCATATTTCCAACAAAATCCAGCAGATACCAAAACAGAAATCAAAAGTTTTACCTCAATATTACCTAACACGCAAGTTATTTCTCAGGAATTTTCAGAAAAGGCCAGTGGTCAAGAATTTACTAGGACCCCATAAATAAAGCACCAAAACTATGTAGTTTACGCACCAATTCATATATCTGCAGAGATGCTTTGATAGATTGAGTTTAATCCTTACCAAGCAAGTGGCTTTGTTGATGGTATCTGCATCAAAACCTGAAATATCGCCTTCTTCCAGGATGTCCAGCATCACATCCATGAAATCCTGCTCTTCCTTGTCCTTCCCACACGTTAATCTGTTTAGTTTGTGCTCCTCCAGCCACTCTCCAACGAGAATGTCTAATTCCTTAGCAGTTCTCTTCATTGCCTTCTCATATCCAGTAAAGTCCAACCAAGCCAGAGAAGGCCATGCATCAGACAACACAAAAACTCCAACCAGATGAACAAAGTCTCTCATCAGCTTCTGACTTCGTCGTGCATCTACTTCATCACAAGCAGCACTGGCTCCAAAATAACGCTTCCCTCCCACCATTCTCAGGTAGACAAAAAGGGACAGTTCTCCAAACCACTGCTTCATATCCACTAACACCCCTCCACTCTCTGCACTTCGTCTGCTAACCCAAGAGTTGTACAAATCTCTCATGGCAGTCCCCAATTCTGAAGCTCTTATATGCCTTAGCTTTTCAATCCTGTGGCTTGAGAAAAGTTAAACTGTAGTTATCTTGCGCATCTCACGCCAGAAAGGCCCATAACGAGCAAAACCAAGCATGGCAAGGTTATATCCTAGCAGTTTTGAGGCAGCTATAGTAGGCCTATCGGAGAAGACTCTATCATGAGTAACTAAACACTCCCTGGCCATTTCCCAACTACTGACGACCAATACTCTGTGTGAACCTATCTTTATGGTAAAAGCTGATCCATACTTGTCAGCCATGGCCCCTAGTGTTTTGTGAAGCAGCTGCTGGGCACCAAAGAGGTGCATGTGGCCAATTATGGGCCAGCCACCCCCAGCTTGCGGCACACTGCAAGGTCTTCTGTAAGGTCTGCTGAAGTGGTAAAAGTGGATAAAGAATCCAAGGGCAAGCAGAGTGGAGACTACAGCCACGAAGAACTGGAGAAGGGAGTCCATGTATATCAACGTTTTGTAGAGACTGTATCAGGAAAGATTTGTGTCTCTTTGTTCTGAGTTCCTCATTGAGATTTAATCACTTGAAATGATATGATGTGACATATCATCCAACAAGGATGGTTGACATCCACTTCCTGCTGTAGTGGTTCAGACTTCTGAGACGCTAAATAGAATTTTGTTTTTCCTTGAAGATAAGGACTGTTAACTACTACTCCAAAATTTGTCCTTTCGTTTACTTTTCCTCTTTTTCTTATATTTGTATGAAGATGCCAGCAGCTAATTAAGAATCTTGAACAAATTGACAGCCGTTCTTGTTTTGCAAAGTTGTACTCGCACATGTATAGATGGTAAAGGCTCCCATCTACAACAAGAAAACTAATAAAAAACAGAGGCCCTAATTAAAAGCATTTTCATCTGGATCCTCCCAAGTGTAGTGTTGGTCTATACGATGATGGATACTTTGTTTGGCACCCTGAATGAGTAAATGAGGAGAAGACAAAAAACAGAGAAAGAATGATCATATAAACAAAAAACATTATGATCAATTTCTGTGACTTGACCCCACTGGAAAACAACAATAGGCTATATCTATATCCATCCAAGCTGCAATGTCACTGTTTTTTTTTTTTTTTTTTTGATTTAGAATCCAGGCATCTAGATCAGAAAGTTCAATGTCTTTGTTTCTGAAAAGCTCTTTGATTGTTAACTGCAACCAGTCATCAAACAGTCCAGTCAAGGACTACAAAAGATTAAAAAATAAAATCGTAGGAAGGAAGAGCTGGACAAGTTCTAAGCTGAACTCCAATAATGGAACAGTGTTAGCGTTATCTAAATTCATTGCATGAATTATTCTTTAGAAAATAATAAGCTAATTACCTTACCAGTAATTAATCACTATCAAGAAACTATTTACCAAACAAATTAGGAATATATCAAGAAAGTAAGGACCATCTCAACCAAAAGCTTAAGCTGATGGTTGAGGCCTAAGACTAGATTTGGATTTATTACTGTAACAACTAGTAATTGCACTTATCAGTGCTTCAATTATTTGCTTTTATATTCTGCTTATGATCCTTCATTTTCTGTGACTACGGTTAGATACTGCTTATATTTGGATGGCGGATATGACTCCACAGTAATGTTAAGGATGCGCGCAAAGTGTGCCACATATGTATCATATGGCACTTGACTATCTGGTCCTTCCTGCTTAATAATGCAATACTGATTTTGTACTGCAACCCATAAAAATATGTACACGATAAGACTGTTTACAGACTACAGTAGCCTTGCGCTTATAGCATAAACTAGGAGAAAACATAATACTCTCAAATCCAAGTCTTGTTCCTGCATGATACTTAAAGTTAACCTTGGTTTTAATGGTGAAGATATGTCATCATCCAAACTATTCATAGAACTTGGGATTAAGCCGGGGCGTCAGAAGAACTTGAAGTGGCGTAGCTTTTCAAATTTGTTAACCCACTGCTCTCAGTCATGTCCACATCTTCACTAGAAGGCTTAGCAACTTCAAAACAATGCAACAAGGTAGCTAGAGTAATATGAACTACCCTAAGGCCCAGTGATAATCCTGGACATGACCTTCTTCCGGAGCCAAATGGGATAAATTCAAGATTCTGCCCCTTGAAGTCTATGTCCTTGCGGCTTGTCAAGAATCTCTCAGGCTGGAAGTCATCAGGATTTGGCCACACACGCTCATCACGCTGAATCTTCCAGGCATTTACCATTAAGCGTGTTCCGGCAGGAATGTGGTAGCCAGCTGAGAGAGTGCAGTCTTCCATTGCAGCACGAATGCCAATTATTGGAATAGGTGGGTAGAGGCGCAATGTTTCTTTGATAATGGCTTGCAGATAGTTCAAATTTTTTATGTCAGATTCATCAACCTTTCTGTCTGTGCCGACATGGATGTCAAGCTCTTCTTGAGCCTTCTTTAGCACATGTTGGTTATTTAGTAGTAAAGATAATGCCCATGTAAGAGTTACCAGGGTGGTGTCACTGCCTCCTAAAAGTAAATTCTGCAACAATAATCAACTTCATCATTATTATTGGACCGATATAATTAGAAATACAGAATGCAGAAATCGACAAGAAGTATGACATTGGGGATCGAAACTATAAGGTGCTTAAGTGTGTTTCAAAAGAAAAATGATTTTTTAAGAGTTATACCAGTTATGAGGTTAGAGTGTTCATATGTTCAAAGTCTGTTCTTACTGTTCTTGATGTTCATCCAAATTTCCAGAATCTGTCCTCTTTAAACTTGTTCCATTTTACCATCTTCCTGTTGTTTTCAACTGATCTGAGTGTGTTATATTGACATTCACAAACTAAACTTAAAAAAAAAAAACTGTTTGCCAGTTAGAATGTCCTTATATCTGTTATTGGTGTTCTTCTGGAATTTCCAGAATCATTCAAGCGTTCAAGCATTTTGCAGCAAGTGACAGTGAGTCACGTTGAGCTCTAATCCAGCAGATACCCAAACTTACTCCAGACTGTGAGGGAAATCAAGTCATAGTATGTGTTAGTCTGGCAATAGTCCTAAAATCCAAAAAGGACAAACTTTTCATACTTATTATCATAGAAAAAATTTGTTTGGCATTAATTAAGGAGTCCAAATGGAGTAGGGTATCCCCTATCGTCTACAGTTTAAAATTATGAAGCGCTGTCATTCTGACCACTCAGGAGACAACATATACAATGCCTATTTCATTCATTAGAGCGTAATTCCAACGAAATTTACCTCAATATTACCTAACACGCAAGTTATTTCTCTGGAATTGTCAGAAATGACCAGTTATCAAGAATTAACCAGGACAACCATACATAAAGGATCAAACTTATCTTGTTTACGCACCAACTCATATATCTGCAGAAATGCATTGATAGATATAGGTTAATCCTTACCAGGCAAGTGGCTTTGTTGATGGTATCTGCATCAAAACCTGAAACATTGGCCTCTTCCAGGATGTTCACCATCACATCCATGAAATCCTGCTCTTCCTTGTCCTTCCCACCCCTTGATCTGTTTAGTTTGTGCTCCCCCAGCCACTCTCCAAGGAGAATGTCTAATTCCTTAGCAGTTCTCTTCATTGCCTTCTCATATCCAATAAAGTCCAACCAAGCCAGAGAAGGCCATGCATCAGACAACACAAAAACTCCAAACAGATGAAGAAAATCTCTCATCAGCTTCTGAGTTCGTCGTGCCTCTACGACATCACAGGCAGCACTGGCTCCGAAATAGCGCTTCCCTCCCACCATTCTCAGAGAAACATTTAGGGTCAGTTCTCCAAACCACTGCTTCATATCAACTAGCACCCCTCCACTCTCTGCACCTCCTCAGCTAACCCAAGAGTTGTACAAATCTCTTATGGCAGTCCCTAATTCTGAAGCTCTTATATGCTTTAGCATATCAATCCTGTGGCTTGAGAAAAGTTCAATTGTAGTTATCTTGCGCATCTCACGCCAGAAAGGCCCATAACGAGCAAAACCAAACATGGCAAGGTTATAGCCTAGAAGTTTTGAAGCAGCTATAGTAGGCTTATCGGAGAAGACTCTATCCTGAGTAACCAAACACTCCCTGGCCATTTCCCAACTACTGATGACCAGTGCTCTGTGTGAACCTATCTTTATGGTAAAAGCTGATCCATACTTATCAGCCATGGCCCCTAGTGTTCTATGAAGCAGTTGCTGGGAACCAAAGAGGTGCATGTGGCCAATTATAGGCCAAGCACCCCCAGCTTGTGGCACACTGCAGGGTCTTGTATAAGGTCTGTTGAAGCGATAAAAGTGAATAAAGAATCCTAGGGCAAGCACTGTGGAGACTATAGTGACAAAGAACTGGAGAAGGGAGTCCATGTATATCAAAGTTTGTAGAGGCTTTACCAGGGAAGATTTGTCTTTGTTTATTCTGAGTTCCTCAATGAGATTTAATCGCCTCAACAAGGATGGTTGACCTCCACTTCCTGCTGTAGTGGTTCAAGACAGTAATTGGATTCCTTTTTCCTTCAAGATACGGACTGTTTGATTCCTCACCAAAATTTGTCGTTTCTTTTGCTTTTCCTCTTTTTCTTATATAATATGAAGACTAACTTGTTTTGTTCCAAGCTAGTTGCAAAATTTAATCCTTAAAATAACCTTTTAAAAGGGAAGATGTCATCAATACATTTTTGCTATTCAATGATCAACCTTGTATGTAATTTCTTAGTTACTCATTTGTTATCTAGAAAATGGTTCAGTTGGTGCCCAGGTGCAACCGATTGGAGGATGAACTTGTCCAGGCTTAAGTTTTTCATCCATATGTCAGCTGTGAAGAATAGCAATCTGAGGAACCATACTTGATAGGCCGGTGACGCATTTGAAGGAATGCATATGCAGGCATCTGATTAAAAACAAAATTCACTGCAATGTCACTAATATCTGATTTAGAGTTTATCCAGGCTTCTAAATCAGAAAGTTCAATGGCTTTGTTTCTGAAAAGCTCTTTGATTGTTTCAGCATCTGGGTCCGGCTGCCCAATTGGACACCAGTCATCAAACAGTCCAGTGAAGGATTACAAAAGATTTTAAAAAATTCATAGAAAGAGCCAGAAGAGGACAAGTTCCAATACTAAAGTCCAACAATGAATCAGGGTTGGCATTATCTAATTCATAGCATGAATTGTTAATTAAAAAAACATTAAACAAATTACCTTACCAGTAATTAATCACTATCAAGAATCTAATTACTAAAAAGAATAGGAATGTATTACTCCAAAAGAAAAAAGAATAGGAATATTCTCATTAAAAAAAAAAAGATTAGGAATATATTAAGAAAGTAAGAACCTAATTTGTAAATGAGGTTATTTGTTCTATGTCCCGGTCATTGGAGCAGTGTTGTTCACTCAGACAGGAACCGCTTGTAAGTTGCAACTTTTAGACAATTGAGCTCCGTCTTAGATATATGTTTTCTGTCCTTCAGCCCAATATTAATAGCTATAATAAACCTAGACTGCCAGCCCGAAACATAATATTTCTTTTTCTTTTAAAAACAGAATCATAATCCCTCTTCGATGTTCTATATTTTTCAGTTATGGCAAGAGTACTAAAAATCCAACCAAGGTTAAGTTTGGTCTAAAAAGGTAAAACTGCTACATTCAAGTGCACCAAATGCTAGGACACTTCTTCTTGCTTGGACTCCTACCACGTTTTCTTTTTACAGGAACTGCTCGCACCTTAATTATATTGCAGATATTATCATCTGTGAGGACAAACTCGAAAACGAAATGGTCCCTTTAGACAGTTTAGACATCCTGTAGAATTCAAGCCATCCCCAGCAAGCATAATACTGCCACTGGTGCCGAGACAAACCTTTACAGGACATAACTCGCCACTCTCCCCATACAGTGTAGCATATTCTTCCATCTCAATATCGTGTGCTTCCAGCCATGACCTGAGAACATACTGCAACAAGTACCAACTCCTTTTAGGCGCATCACATGTAATGCAAATGGAAAAAAATCTCATTAATATTGACTATATTTAGAATGGCAAGGAGGTATTGAGGCAACAGCAGGTCCAGTGGAAAAGTGCATCCATTATAATATCAATGAAGGGAGTATTTCCAAATTATAAGAAAGCTGCCTGAACCTAACAGCCATTGACATCTGTTAATTTGTGAGTTTGCAGAAAGACAATATCTATGTCACAAGTTGACAACCTGCTAGCTGAATTGAATAACAGAAAATGCAGAGTTGAGCTTTAAGACCAGACAACTGCATCAAATGAAATCTTCGAGCAACTGATCACCCTAGCACAAGCTACAACAACGACTCAACTAAAGACATATGACTCTCTACTTTCTGTCGCAGTCACTCAGGATGACGACTTCAAGCTATTAAAAGAAGCCAATAAATGGAAGCAACTATGAGGTATCTTTCTTTCTGTCGATATAAAAAATGAATGCATCTAATTTCACTCCTGGACTGTCCAATGCATATCCCGACAATGCACTAACTTAGTTAGACATTAAGATTTGTAGGTCCTCAGTGTAACTATAAGTTTTGCCTCAGAACAGTGAGAGCAGACTAGGCAATTCGCTACACAATGCTTCGTTGTATGCATTATTTCAGAACAATTCCAACAGAATCAAAAGATAACACCTTGGTTCCCTGTCTTTCAGCAACCAATGGACTCTTTTCCAAGAACTACACATGCAAGAAAGAACATGCCGATGAAACTTCAAGTGGGTACCTATGATATGCCTGTTGGTCTGGAACTCAAACTCAACCAATACAGAAAAGCCAAAGAGATAGTCTAAGTCCAAAAATGTATGTTCAAGCATTTCTACCATTCTGCCTCTTCAGTTTTCCTCGTGGCTTCCAATTGAGAGTTTCGCGGACTATTTCAGATCGTGTTATTAGTTAAGGAATAAACATATATAATGGAACTAAAGGTGCAGCACTGAAAGTTGGAGCTGTAAGAATTGTTTCCCTTACTTCCTCTACAACAAAGCCAATCAGAAGCTTTTGGTGAATATGCAAAATAAATCGCAAGAAAAACCAACAAAAACTAACAATATAGCTCGATTTCCAAGTCATATTTGTCACAAAGATAGGATTTTTGGATACAACGTTGTGTCCCCTGTCAGTCAGATTACATTCTTGAGCTTGTGTTTCAGTAGTTTGAGAGTGCCTCCCCTGAGATGCACCTGAAAACATAGAATATTTACATAAGAAAATTCAAGAAACCATGAATATAAGTAGACAAACCAAAAGGGAAAAAGTTGGAAACAACTAACTTTCTGATCTTCGAGCTCTTTTGCTGGTCTTTCCTAAAGGGCTCTTCCTAATCTCATCTGCAGGTACTTCTACATATTCTACTTCTTCATCCTCAACATGAATGCTAGACACGTTACCAGAAGCCGAAAGTTTTCCCCTTTCTAATCCATTTACACCATACACCGCCACATCAAAGCGAGAGCACCCATCAAACTTGAAAGCCAGAAATTCCCCATCAACTAAACTGTGATAATGTACAAAACTCTTCCAACCATCAACTATGATCACATCCAAAACTCTTCCAACCATCAATTATGATCACATCCCTTTTCGTGATTTCCAATCCTACATTCCAAATCTTTGCAGCCGTGTTTCTAAGGGTGCCATTTTTGGGTATGCTCCCCTTCAATAGCTTAGCAGCGGCAGGCTGTAAACTCTGCAAAAATATGACAAAGATTGAATCTTTATGAATTCAATTTCTGAGCCAAACCAGAAACAATCCCTAATAAGAATTTTTAAGAGTCAACGCGTTTTGCACACAAAGCTTTTACCAGTATGGATACGCGACGTGAAAAAAGTAAAATGCAGGACCCACATTACATCAGGAAATCTAACAGGGAAACCAAACAGATTACAGAACAAAGAAAGTAGCAGTTGCCGAGCACTGTGGGTGGAGAGGTAGAGTTTGAAGAAGTCGATACCAGAAGAAGACATCCTTACTTTTGGTTCCACGGTTATGTTCTTGTCCACTTTGATTGCTGTTTTTGAGAACTAACAATATAATTCCCATGTTGAATGCGGGAAGGAAGTAACTGTTTGAAAATTTAATAGTAGCAACTGTACGACTTGAAGATGACTGGATTGATCTTCTTCTTCTTTTTTTCCTGAAGTGGACTTGTATAAATTGATTAAAAAAAAAACAAAAAACAAAAATATCATGACTATCTGTGGATTTTAAGAGCATATAACGGATTGAAATGAACAAATTCTAATTGCTTCTCAATCATTCCTACCGTTTACTCCCAAAACGAGACAAATAGATATAGAATGAAATTCGGAAGATATCACAAGCGGTTCCATGGTCTAGTGGTCAGGACATTGGACTCTGAATCCAGTAACCCGAGTTCAAATCTCGGTGGAACCTCACTTTTTATTATTTTGGAAAATAGAACAACAAAATGGGCCGAAACCAACTAGTTAAGCGGGAGGGCCCAAAAACTATGTAAATCAAGGTTGAGAGATGGCTTCTATACTTATGGGATGGGCTATCTAGCAACTAGCTCATAAAAGTGGACTTTTATGAAGTTCAACGGAAATAACCTCTCAAGCATCTGCTTTTTCCTTGCTTAATTTGGAGGTACTACTAATTAATAACCTGATGCATTACTTGCCCTGGGGAATCTTCATGGAGGAAGGTGGGAGACATATGTTCCCAGCTTAAATATGAACATTTGTTCTAAGTTAGAATGGTTAAACTGCCAACTAACAGTTGAATGCGAAAATGGAGACTTTTTTTTTTTCCCTCTTCTCCACAATTTTTTTTGTTTTTTTCTTTAAAAATAAAATAACCAAAAAAATCGTATCAAATGCCCCAAGCGATCAGCATTTTGTTTTCATTTTTTTCTTTTCTATAATGATTTTACCAATTTCTTCTTCTTTTTTTTTCCATTTCCTTTCATATAAATATTTTTTCTTTTCTTCTTATTTTTTTTAAATAAAATGAGTTAAAGTAGGGAATAGTAAAATCCAAGGGGTCAAATACCAGTTTTTGTTTGATGAAAAGATTTTGGGGGTAAAATGTATTGAATCCGTATATATATTATTTCTTTGATTCTCAAATTTTCGATACGGTTTTTAAACCCTAATTTATTTTTATTTATTTTTTTTGGTTTTCGAAACTTCACTTCAACTAATCCGGATTCGACCCGGGTCGCACACCTGGATATGGTGGGTGAGTCTCCCAATGGTAACAGGAAAAAAAAACACTATTAATAATCACATTAAGAATCTTACTATAAATTTGTGATATTTTGATGGTGCAACAACAGCTGGTTCCACACTCAAGCGGAGCAAATTTGTGTGATCCAAAAAATAAATTACAGCAAGATCCTTGTCGTGCACAACATTTATTTATTTTGATATGAACTTCGTTGGCCAAGTTACGTTACCCTGAATAGTAGCTAACTACCAGCTGGTTAAACCTGTCACAATGACAACCACTCCTACGTTTTCTTTTGTTTTCTATTCTTCAGAAGACAATCGTATTCTAATTAAATCTAAAATTAGTATAATTTAAATTAAGGTAAGTAATTAATACTCGTGGGCTTTCGTTTCTTTGGCCAGCCTCTGGTGAAACTTCAAGGCCCTCCCCACCCCAAATCCCCCCATCTTAATAACATGTCAAAAAGATATGTGGAGGATAATTAACCATATCTGCATGCCTAATATTCATCAATTGACCTTAAGTGCAATGTTGGCTTCTTTATCATGATGTAGACAGAAAGCTGTACAGAAAATAAAACATCCCATCAAGCAAATTCTATCGTCAAGAAGGAACAAAGAAAAAAAAAAAAACCTTGACAACACAACATTAGCAAAACTTGCAGCCCCACCTCTGGTTTCATAGATGATTACATTACAAGACCTCATGAAGAATGTGCTCGAAGTTACTATCAACAAGGTAATCGAGTTTATCAGGTGTAGAAAATGACCTAAATTCATTGCCTTAACCACTAAATAGTAAAAATTGGTTGTCGAAAATGATTATAGCAGAATTTAAAATATATACAAAGCATACCAGTGATGAAATAGAATATAACAAACTACTTATTCTCATATAATCTTCTTGTAGAACTTTCTCATAGTTTATACTACCAAAGGCATGTTAAAAGCATTTGGAAGAATATAGCCAAATATTCCATCCAATAAACCAGCAATATTGATCGATCATTCTATGGCATTAGGAATGTTGGACCTTTTTGAAAGGTGATTCCCATCAAAGTATATATCACTACCCCCTTATAGTAATATCTCCTATTGTACCACCATTGCTCTTGGGGACGATTTTCCCTTTTCTCCTCCAATTGCTGTTACTTTCAACACTCCGATATCGCATCCCAACGTAGATTCCTGACACCGGAATGGTGCTGGTTGTTCCCACGTAAGAGGAATGGGATCACTTGAAGGACAAGTGTAACAGCCCGGGTAAAAATTTTGGATTTTTACCGGACTGTAAAAGTCTATTTACCGTGATTTACTGTTGAATTAATCTTGGGTAATTAATTCAAGGTAAATCGGGAGTCGTTTTTCGAAACCGAGGGTTTTCCCGCGCTCGTAATTTTCCCGTGAATTTTTCGGAACCAAGTTGGTATTTTTCGGGTTTCGGAATTTCTCGGAAAATCACACCGGAAAATAACTAAGGAGGTATCAGTTATTTTCTGGTCCGGTTCGGATTCGCCCGTAATGCAGACGGATTTGTATTATTTGATTATCACATGCCAAATAGTCATTTTTCAGTTATAAAGAGGAAGAGGGCAGCCGGAGGTAGAGCAGGAGAAGAGAAGAAAAAAAAAAGAGAAGAGAGAAAAGGAGAGAAAAAGAAAAAGAGAGAAAAAAAAAGGAAAGGAAAAAAAAAAGAAAAAGAGAGAAAAAGGAAAAAAAATAAAAGAAAAAAATAGGAAAAAAAAGAGGAAAATAGAAAACACAGAGTGAGGAAAAAAAATAAATAAAAAAAAATTCGGAAAAATAGAGAAAGAAAAGAAAAGAAAAGAAAAGAAAAGAAAATAGAAAATACAAAAAAATAGAAAAAAAGGGGAACAGTTCGTCACCTTCCGCCCGGTTACTGTGCACGGGAGAGCGGCCGGCGACATCTCGAGCCTCACCGCCACCACCAGCAGGAAGCCCGAGCTGGCGCGACCTCGACGCCGCCTTCCCCGTCGCTTCCCGCCGCCGGACGCAGCCGCTAGAGGCGTTGACCCGCCGAAAACCCGCCGGATCTGCTTCTGTCGCCGCCTTCAATTCCGCCGCCCGTCGCCTTCTTTTCCTTCGCGCCTCCTGCGTGTCGCAGCTCGCCTGCAGCCATCCTTGCCCCGCCTCGTCATCGCCGCCGCTTGCCGTGACCGAGGTGAGCTAGGGAGGGGACGACCCGGAAGGGTCGGGCTGACCCGTTCCGTGGCCGGGTTGGATTTTTAAATTTGGGTCACGAACTTTGTTTTCAGTTTGGGTTGGGCTGAGTGGTGCTGGGCCTGACCTTGGGTTGGGTCTGGGCTGCACTATTCATGGCCCAGCCCGTTTATTTAAAAAAAAAAAAAACAAATTTCACATATATATATATATTAATCTATATTCTGGAAATTAATTTTGGAAAAAAATTATACAGTTATTTTGAGAAAATTATTTCCAATTTAACTCTGGTATTTGTGTTGAAATATAAATATATTTATTTGGGTAATAATTAAGTTTTGTTTTGGAAAACTATTTTTAATTGGAAAAATATATATGTGTATTATGAAAATAATTTCTGGAAATTAATATGTATATTATTTTCGTCTGTGAAATTGTGATTGTGGTTTATGTAAATAAAAATGTATTTTGTAAATTTAAGTTAATTATATTTTAGTGTTGGAAAATATTATTATGTATTTAGAAAAAGATAAATACTATAAATATTTTCTAGAAATTATAAATAAATTATTATTTCTCTGGAAAAAATTATAATGATTATTATTTTGGAAGATTATAATTATTTTATGAAAATATATATGGAAAAGAGTTTTAATTAAAGTATAGTACCGAAGTAGTATTCGGATATACGTTCGGATTAATATTTTCGATAATGGAAATAATAACGGATAAGAACCGGGATGGGTAATTTCGTAGTTTGGGCATCATATTACCGATTATGTGCATTTATGTGTATGTATGATTTTGTGTATAGGTTTGGATATCGGGCAGTTTCCCGAGGAGCCGGCGTCGGACCGGTCATAGTTTCCGGAGTTGAGTAATCGGCCAAGGTGAGGATGGATTTCCTTCGATATGTGCCTATATTACTCGGTTATTGTGTTTGGTGTTGTTGCATTGTTGGATGCTGTGCTTATGTTGTGTTTCGGCTCGGGATGTCCATCCCGGTGCTTGTTTGGTATTTTTGGGATGTTTATCCCGTGTTGATTTTCTGTGTCCTTTGGAATAAATATAATGGAATAATTAATGAATTGTGATGAGGATGTCGATCCTCGGTACTTTGGTTAGGGATGTCGATCCCTGTGAGTTTGGTTTTTGATGACGGTTATATAATTGTCACGTGGTAAGTAGAGGTACGACCGGATGGTTTGTGACTGTTTTGTGGTGCCATGATCTGGGTTACTTGATAAGCATGTCTATGCTTGGGATGTCTATCCCGATTTGTTATTTTTGGGATGTCTATCCCTGGGTTCTTTTTGATCTGGCACCAGGAACAGGTTGATAACCTGGTACGACCCTAGCTTATCCGTGACGGGGCCCGGAGAAGATAAAATTGGATAATTGTGTTTTACTCGAGTCTTTTGGATTTGTTTTGGTGGTTTTTACCTGTTTTGGACCTTGAGTAACTTAGTGTCCATATTGATGGTCTTTCCATTGTCGTGAGCACTTCGGACTCACCCCTCACCTGCGGGCTTTCATCCCGTAGGATGAGTTGTTCATTGTACAGGTTGATGCATTCCAGACAGGCTGCAGCGTTTCCCTTGGACGGGCTTGGATCCATAGTTGCATGTGTCGCATACAGTGTTAGTTATTTAAAGTCTTCCGCTGTGCATAGTTTTTCTATTATTGGGCCATTGGGCCGGTTTTATTATTATTGATGTTTATCATTATGGGCTGTCGAGCCCGAGTTTTTGATGTTCACACTGTATGCTTGGTCTTATTTTGGTTGGGTCGTCACAGTTCCGGCACGTGTTTACTGTGTACGGTAAATACGGGTCGGGGCGCTTCAACAAGAGTCTTGTGATGATCGTCCAGATGTTAGTCTCTTAATCAGTGACAGAGCTAGATATAATTTTTAGTGGGGGCTAATATAATATTTTGTGTGTATTAATATGGATTTATGTAAAAAAATAAAATTTATAAGGAGCAAAATATATATTATGATAGGACTTATATGAAAAAAACTAATAGCCTAGGGAGCATATCAGTATATTACAATGGAACTTATATAGAAAAAATGGAAATCTAAAGTGGACCATGGCCCCTGGGGCACCGCCTCTCGTCTTAATAGTTAACCAACCTCATGACAGCCATACTCTCGCACATTATTTTTATTTTTAGTTGTCTAAAGTGTTGCTTGCTATAAAGTACTAAAAGAAAATTAATTATTTGCAATGGACGTTGGATTTTTTTGTTTAATATTTTTCGCAAGTGTTGATAAAAGAAAATAATAATAATATTTGTCGCAAGTCCAAGTTTTCGATGATGTTTGCTTACGACGAGTAATTCATCGCAATAATAAAGGTCTTGTGACAAGAAAACTTTTAAAAATGTATCACCATTGGTAAATTGCAACTAATTTGAACATTTTCTAGTAGCAGTAACATTTATTTTGTTATACTTCTTATTTAAACAATGATTTGCAAGGGTTAAAAATAAAACAATCATAAGAAAATACCTCTTCATACTTGAATTATTATTATTTTTTGTTATACACGACGTTGTTGTAAACATTGTGGACATTTGCATAAATGTCAACCTAAATTTGTGATGTTTGAGAACGATTTGTATTACCAATGTTGCCTATGATATATTGGTAGTGGTTGGTATGGATATTTTGGAGTTAAATATATTTTTAGTCTCCTTACTATATTGAGATGATGAGAATAGTCTCCTACATTAATTAAGATTAATTATATCTTTTTACACATCTTAAATGATTAATTTACTCCCTCCCCTGGTTTAATTTGTGATTAAGTGATGTGCCACTAGCACTTCTGTAGGCCCAAGTTAGATTTTCTAGGGACCAAATTAATCAAAGAAATATGAGAACATAATTAATCATAATTAGCATAGAGAAACTATTATTATTATTTCAATGTAATAGGAGGACCAAATATATATTTAACCCCATATTTTTGTGTGATTATTTTTAAGTAAAACCATCAGCTATGTTGGGAATAAATTACATAAATTAAGATGCAGACTCACCAATGAGCTTGTAATTCATTGACATTCTTGTGTAAAAAAGAGGTAAGGTCTCGATTTCGTGCGAATTAAACAATAACTTACTCAAACTCGAGTGAATTAAACAATAACTTACTCAAAATTGGGTTTATTAGGTTTTACGCTGCGGGTGTAACTTCCTAGTTCCCTCCTAAAATGGGTATTCATCAGTAAAAGGCAAGCTATGCCAACACTAATTTTATTCATTCACAAGATTCATATACGAGACCTTGGTTAATGGGAACAAACTTCGAGCCACAAGAGGAAGTAATTTGAGAACTAACATCAGTTACAACATAGACAAGGGATTGCCGAATGAAAGAAAAGGCTGAAAAGTGAAAAGTAATCCTTAACAAAACCAAACAGTTTTTTCTCCAATTCATGTTCATTTATCAAATTATACCGCGCATAATCACTGTGTTACTAAAACTAGCAGATAGTATCTGAAAGTCAGTTCCTTCTTAAAGAAGAATAAATCGAAATGTATCCTTTCCTATATCTTTCTTAATTTTTTAAAATTTATACCGTTTTACCTAATATGATTCAGCCATTTATTAACTCTTTTTTTTTTTTTTTGTTTCCTACCCCGGAGCTTTGAGACTAACTTGATTATTCATTTTCACTTTGAGACTAACTACACTTCTGCAAAGCAAAGCTTTAACTTGACGGGCCATGATCTGCCTGTTGTTGACCCTGTTTAATTTGTCAGTACCAATTGATAGGTTCTTTTTTTTTTATTTATAATAATAATAGCTTCTTTAGTTTAAACTGTGGTGATTCATGCTACTTACGCCAGCGAAGCGAATCTTTTTCTTTTGCAGAAGAAACCCATGGCAAGCATATTGATTCCCCGAATAACTTCACAGGCCATCAGTTAGCATTCCATAAATACTGCCTGCTCTTTTACTTAAACAAACATAATTTAGAACTGATAATAATAGCTAGCTAGGATATGCCTGTGAACTGACAATTAAATCTGAAAATAGAGACATTGAACAGAAGAAGAGTCTTGTCCCCCATCATCTGTTCGAACACACAAACATCTCCCACTCGCAGATGATTTTGCTTCGCAAACTCACTCCATCCTGATGAGAAGGAAACTCCACAGCTACAGCGACTGCCGTCCTTGACTATTTTCACAGGCCAGCTTGTGCCTGCAACCTGCAACTGGACGGGAGCTCCCTTGAAATTTTGGAGATATGTCTTGCTATACTTGCCCGGAATATGCTGTAACAAGCTACAAAATTTCAAATCATAAGCGAAAGAACAAATTTTGCACCTATTCAGTCTCTAACCCGTGAATTTTCTTTTTCATCAACAAACCCCGAAATAGGTGGCAGAGATTATGAACATGATTTGAATAGCAAATAGAATATACTAAATAAAGCTAACTAGAAATCAAAAAAGAAAAGAAAATAAATGATGATAAGAAGAAAATATTAGAGTCCCCCAAAACTTCAGGCACCCTTACCAAATTGAAACGCTGAAGGCTTGATGGTTGCATCGCAACCATGAAAAAGGGTAGCTCAGATGTGAAAGCATCACTAGCTCGTTGAAGAACGAGAGCTTTATCATCATCTGTAAGTGGCCTGATCTTCTTTCTGGCTCCATTTAATCGTCCTGACCCACTAAGCAAATCTTGGGTTCCTCTTTCTGCTGCAAAGACAAGCCGAAGTTCTTTTGTTAAGTAGCAAAACTGTAACCTGCCATACACAAACTATACATATTTTCAGCATTAAATTCCTAAAAGTTTTGATCCACTCCCACCATTTCCAGCGTAGCTGGTGCTCATCATTTTATTTGGCTTGGGACATGGAAATGGTGGTTCCTTTTCTGATGTTTTGCTTGGTGAAAACACATCCAAGATTTCAACTGATGATCCATCACTTGAAGCATCTTCCATGTCTGGGCCGACTTCATCAACTTTGTCCTCATTATTGATTAATGGATAGGCTATCTCTGTAGCACTTTCATCAAATATGTACACATTGAATAGGCAATTCCCCTCGTATTGAAAAGCTAACAAGGACCCATTAGTCAGAGAATAATACTCCATAAACGAACGAAAGCCTTTCTGCAACCAAATCTCACCACCACGCTTTTGAAGCCGGATTGACCATTCATCGCCATTGGGGACCTTAAGTTGCACTGCACTGGACATTTCTTTCCCATACTTCTTCACAAATTTCACTGGAAGGCCCTGTCAAATATACACCTCCAAATAATTCAATCATGCAAAACGGAGAACCACAGAGAAGAAATCAAGTGGAGATCCTTGTCCTAAGCAATCCAACAAATGAAAACGGGATGACAAGTTAAAGCCTACAGAATAAAAGGTCTCCTCGTGACATTAACATTTTCTATGTCAAATGGTTTGATTTCTACTTCTTATAAGAAGAGAATTTGGAGAATTTTTCAGAATCAAATACAGGTAATTAGAAAGATTTGGCAAGTATGAGCAGATATATATATCTAGGTCTAAGGTTGTCATCATCTGGACCAGCTACAAAAACAATACTTACAAGCTTGCCATCACGAGGAGTGCTACCAGTAATGAACTTGAAAAAATGAGGTTTCTTTGTATTGGGCAAGCATCCATCACGTCCTTTCAGCCTGAGAAGCCATTTTGCATTTGCGCCAATACAAGGGTGAGGGACTTGTTCCTTATATACTTCTAATTACAAGAGAATTCATTATGTGCATATTGCCATAACTCCCCGAATGTGTTTCTATATAGAAAATGCATCGAAATTTGGATGTTACGTTCAAGATGGAAATGATGACCCACGACTCCAACTGAAAAACTTCTGACATAAAAAACAGAAAGAAAAGACTTAGACCAAACTTTACTCTAGGCAGAGATAAAGAAAGGCTTTTGAGTTTGACGGGACAGCTCAAAGATGACGTCTAGTTACAAACTCTGCATATGAAAACCCCTCATTCCCAAATACAACCGAAAGATTTTATTCGAAGAATTTATAGCTTCTTTCTTACAGACTTGAGGTGACAGAAGTTGATCATCACTAGTGGGGAAAAGAAGAGAAGAAATTTCATCCCCATGTGTCCTTTATTTTGCTTTTTTGATAGAAACATAATCCGAGAAAAAAATATCTAAATATATATATATACACATATATTTATATATATCATATTTGGAATTAACATAAACATAAACAAGCTTTTACATACAATCGACTTCATATTACTGTAGTATGGTTTTTTCAGGATTGCATTATTCGAACATGTCGCCGGATTTTCCCATGCACATAAAACTATAAAGCTTTGTTACAAACTCTTAGACACTCATGTACTATGGGCTCATTAAGAGACATATTTAATAACAAAATTGTTCTCGTTGGTTTGAAACATTACAAAACCAAAGGTTATTTATCCATGACCTATTGAAAGGACACATTTAGTAATAATTTTTTACCAAAAATAATAATAACAAATAAGTCACCTGCAGCTGCTTATCAGGCCGGGAGGTGTACTAGATAAAAAGAAATAATTTTGAAGTCCCATGTTATCCGAAACACAAATACCAACTCCCAAGCTCATAATTTTTTTTTTTGTCACTACTCCCATGCTCATAATTGACAAGATACAAATAAGAGACAAATCGGATATAGTCAGGATCGCAGGATTTACAAAATCTCCAGTTTAATTAAAACTGTCACACTATAAATGGATTGGCATGGCCATGGATTCGTAATGTAGACGCCCTAATTTAGCTTGATTCAAACTTAAATAAGACGAAGCATGCATGCAGCTAATGAACGTTCATCCCAAAAAATGAAGCATGCATTCTGGCAAAAAAAAAAAAAAATGAAGCATGCATAATATAACAATCTTTTCTCAGCCGGTGCGAGAGAAAACCCAGTCATCTATCCTTTGAAGAGGAATGTACATCAACCTCAGCACCAACAAAAAAAAAATAGCAGTAAATAGAACCTCCTCTGATGTACAGAGTGTTAGGTATGGACTGAATAAATTGGTCAAAAAGGGGAGGAAGTTAGGCACCGTATTTTTGCAAGGTTTGGCAGCTGTAAAACTTTGAATATTGATATTCAAAGTTTGCAGCTGCATATTATACACGTCTTGTTTTTTGCCTATATATAGGCATCATGACATTTGTATTGAGCATCCCATCTTGTGCAGAAAAACAAGAAGAAGAGAGTGGGAGAGAAAGAAGAGAAAAGAGAGAGAGAAGAAGAGAGAGGGAGAGAGAAAGTAAAGTTTAGTCCCTCTAAGTTTTAGAAGTGACAATATAGTCCCTCTCGTTTAGGAGTGACAAAATAGTGAGGAAAAATACTTTGGGGGTATTTTTGGGAAACACTTTTGTGGGATACTATTTTGGATAGAACTCTCTCTTTGTAAGACTAATATTTTTATATTAGTGGAAGATTTGTAGTTCGTGGACGTAGGCAAGATTAAGGTAGAACCACGTTAAATTCTTTGTGTCTCCTTTTATTTTTTGCGAATCTTTTGCGGTTTTCCCTTACAACTGGTAGCGGAGCCAAGTTCGATAAAGGTTCGCGATGGTAGTTTCAGGCACAAAGTTTGAGGTGGAGCAGTTTGATGGCAAGAAGGATTTTAGTCTCTGGCAAAGCAACATTAAAGATCTGTTGGTGCAGCAGGGGCTGATGAAGACACTCTTTGGCAAGGAGAAAAAGCCAAAGGACATGAAGGATGAAGAATGGGAGGAGCTCGAGCAACGAGCTGCTAGTACCATCAGATTGACTCTTGCGCCAGACGTGAAGTACAGTGTGATGGACGAAACAAGTCCTGTAAAGATGATGAAGAAATTAGAAGACATTTACATGTCGAAGTCACCCACAAATCGATTGTTCATGAAGAAGGAATTGTACCAATTGAAGATGCAGTCAGGTACACATGTAATAGATCACATCAATAGATTTAATAAATTAATTAAAGAGTTGGCTAGTATTGATGTGACCTATGAAGAAGAGGATAAAGCCCTGATGTTGTTGATGTCTCTTCCGCATTCGTATGATAATTTGAGGAATTCACTATGTGTTGGGAAGCAGACTCTTTCAGTTGCAAATGTGACAGCAGTTCTAATGGAGAATTTCAAGTTGAACCAGTCTAGCAGCGATACAGGTGAAGATATCGCTGTAGCAGAAGTTAACCGTGGCAGGGGCCCGTCACGGTCTAACCAGTTTAAAAGAAATTCTAGATCTGGTTCGAGAGGAAGAACGGATTACGCACAAAAAGAGTGTTACTACTGTCATAAGAAGGGGCATATCCAGTTTTATTGTGAGGAGATGAAGAACGACATGGAACAGCTGAAGAAAAATTGCAAGAAGTCCGGTGGGACTGTGATTGTTGAAGAGGATTCGGATGGTGAACTCTTCTTGGTACAGGAAGCAAAAGGTGAGCACAAAGTTGAAGACTCGTGGTTTTTGGATTCTGCCTGTTCGTTTCATATTTGTGCAAATAAAGAATGGTTTAGTAGTTACAAGCCTTGCAATAATGGAGAGTCAGTAGCATTGGCGGATAATCATGAATTAAAAATTCATGGTATTGGTAGTGTGAAGATTAAAATGCATGATGGTTTTGTGAAGACTTTTGGAGATGTGAGGCACGTGCCGGAGCTTGGTAAAAATTTAATCTCCCTTGGTAGACTTGATTCGAGAGGATGTGGCTTTTCTTCTCGAGGTGGAGCTTTGAAGGTTACCAAAGGCGCTTTGGTAATTATGAGGGGGGAATTGATAGAGAAGAATCTTTACAGATTAATTGGAAGTGCAGTGAAGAGTGGTACGAAGATTGAGGCTTGTGCAGAGTCAGGTAGAAAGCAGAATATTGTTGCATCCAACAAGATGAAGGTTAGTTTTGCAATGATGACATGTAGCAGTGAAGGTAGTCGTGCATCGGCATGAAGAAGATTGAAGCAGACTTAGGTTAAGAAGTCCGAAGTTATGAAGAACGCCAAGTACAATTCAGTCCAAGGTGGAGATTGTTAGGTATGGACTGAATAAATTGGTCAAAAAGGGGAGGAAGTTAGGCACCGTATTTTTGCAAGGTTTGGCAGCTGTAAAACTTTGAATATTGATATTCAAAGTTTGCAGCTGCACATTGTACACGTCTTGTTTTTTGCCTATATATAGGCATCAGGACATTTGTATTGAGCATCCCATCTTGTGCAGAAAAACAAGAAGAAGAGAGTGGGAGAGAAAGAAGAGAAAAGAGAGAGAGAAGAAGAGAGAGGGAGAGAGAAAGTAAAGTTTAGTCCCTTTAAGTTTTAGAAGTGACAATATAGTTCCTCTCGTTTAGGAGTGACAAAATAGTGAGGAAAAATACTTTGGGGGTATTTTTGGGAAACACTTTTGTGGGATACTATTTTGGATAGAACTCTCTCTTTGTAAGACTAATATTTTTATATTAGTGGAAGATTTGTAGTTCGTGAACGTAGGCAAGATTAAGGTAGAACCACGTTAAATTCTTTGTGTCTCCTTTTATTTTTCGCGAATCTTTTGCGGTTTTCCCCAACACAGAGAACAGGAACGGCAACCATTCCCGAAAATGGATACATCAGAGTAATAGCACGCCATTCTTAATCATTTTTAAAGAAAAATGCATCTCCAACTCGCAAACAATTGTACCTTGCAAAACATGCCAACCACAAAAATAACATGGAAACTCTGAATGAAATAAGTTTTCAACTTGGCTGGCCGGGCTACACTCTGAAGCAGGATGTTCTGTTTTCAACCTTGTTCATTATTGATCAGCTTGGTACGGGCTGCATAACATGTAAATGTTGGACCAACAGGATCAAATTAGTATTGTTTTAGTTTAAAGAAAAGGCAGACTACGAAATTCAACAAACAGCAAAACAACAATCACAAATTAGCATAAAAAAAAACAATCACAAATATTCTTTTTCTTTTAACGCTAATTATTGCAGATATACATTTCGAGTATGTAGGATTCGTCAAATATTTGATAGGATTTCTTAATTTGTAATTGAAAGGAGACACGGCAAATATATTATCTTGAGAGTCAAGAAAAAAAATGGCATGTACCTTAGGAAAGATGTGTTCATATATACTTCCCATTGGCTATACTGAAAGGAATAAAATCAGTAGAATCTATACTCACCAGTAGGAAGGGGACAGTTCACATCCTCAACAAGCCGAAAATGACGACTTGGAACATCATATCTGTCTCATTAATCAGCTCAAACACACAAACATCTCCAACTCCCAAATTATTATCCTCAACGAATTCTCTCCATCCACCAAAAAATTTCACGTGTGTCTTTCCTCGCTCTATGCAAAGATGGTATTTGGCAGGCCAAGTTCTTCCAGTGTCCGCAAGTGAAAGGATGATGTCACCAGACTTCTGGGCGAAATGCTCTCTTGCAAAGCCTGAGGGTACCCACTGAAGGAGTTGAAAAAGGCAAAAAAAAAAAAAAACAAAGAAGTTTTAACCAAAGCAAACAGGGGAGAAAAATATGATTATGGTGGCTTCTGTTACTTTCTTTTTCTTCCACTAGAATAAATCTTGCAGTCTCAGGTGAGGAACAAAGAATGAATATGCAAATAGGAAAAGCAATTATGTTTTTGTTGATTTAGTAGGTTTTCAACTGCAGCAACAAGGCTTACCGTTCTATATCGATCGTGAACATAGGATGGCTGCATGACAACTCTGAAGAATGGATTTATAGATTTGAAAGTGCTAGCCCTGCAAAGTGCTTTAGATTTCTCAACGCCTAACATCGGTTGCATGCGCCTAGCAGACTTGAAGGTTTCTGATTTACGTTCTTAGGCATACTTCCTGCAATTCTTCTGTCAGAAAACAATCTTTCCTCTGGAAACCAAACAATATTGTTTCAGAATCATAAATACAAGGTACCCTTAGGAAGTGGGTTAGGCATACTTATAGTCAACCATATTTAGTTATGATTTAGCATCATAATCAAACACAAGGTTTTGTTGGGGAAACTTGGGTAATTTCCCCTCAACTAGTGAATTGAACTGATTCGATAATTCCCAGGAAAGATGGCCTAGCCTATCTCCTTAGACAGAATTATCATTCCAAGATAAATCCCCAGGAAAGACTGGAGGAACAGTGGTTCACTTAAAACCCAGCCTCCTAGACAGGACTCACTTGCACAGTGTTATAATTCACAACCTATACCCGACAAAGGCGGCTTAGCC
>JAKUCV010003577.1:95641-135607 GCA_028386065.3 Turnera subulata
TGACCAAGTGATTCCTCCCGCTCAAACATTAAGCCAACATCTACGGTATCTTTGATATACCGAAGAATCCATTTCACAGCTTGCCAATGACCTCTGCCAGGATCATGCATATATCTGCTCACAACACTAACAGCTTGTGAAATATCCGGTCTCGTACACACCATTGCATACATCAAGCTTCCGACTACATTGGCATAAGGAACTTTTGCCATGTACTCTCGTTCTTCATCTGTCTGCGGAGATAACTGACTGCTAAGCTTCAAATGAGGAGCAAGCGGAGTACCTACAGCTTTTGACCCTTCATTCATGCCAAAACGTTGTAGTACTTTCTTCAAATATTCTTTTTGAGTCAGCCAAAGCTTGCCTCCCTCTCTGTCCCTGCTTATCTCCATGCCCAGAATCTTCTTGGCTTCTCCCAAATCCTTCATCTCGAACTCTCTACTCAACTGAGCCTTCAACTTGTCAATTTCAACTTGGCTCTTTGCAGCTATCAGCATATCATCAATGTATAAGAGTAGATAGATGTAGGACCCATCTTGTAGTCTTCTCAAATACACACAATGGTCGTATTTGCTCCTTGTGTACTTCTGACCCAACATAAACTTGTTAAATCGTTTGTACCACTGTCTTGGTGATTGCTTCAAACCGTACAACGACTTGTCTAGTTTGCACACCCAATTTTCTTTACCAGCAACTTTGTATCCATCTGAGTCATATAGATTTCCTCCTCCAAGTCACCGTGTAAGAATGCAGTCTTCACATCAAGTTGAGCTAGCTCCAAATTCAACTGTGCTACCAAGGCCAACAAAATTCTAATGGAGGAATGCTTCACAACTGGAGAAAATACCTCATTATAATCAATTCCCTCCTTCTGAGCGTAGCCTTTAGCCACCAATCTTGCCTTGTAATGAACATTACTCTTGTCAGGAAATCCTTCCTTTTTAGCAAATACCCATTTGCATCCAATTGCCTTCTTTCCCTTCGGTAGTTGTGTCAACTTCCATGTTTTGTTCTTCTGAAGAGATTCCATCTCCTCCTCTATTGCCCCTTTCCAACTGCTACTTTCAGAACTCCGAATGGCTTCTGAAAAAGTGGAAGGAACATCATCAATGACTGGAAGTGCATAGGCCACCGTTTCGATGAGACGTTCTGGTTTTCTTCTTTCTCGTCTTGGTCTACTAGTGGCAATTGACTCGAACTGCTGCGTAGGTTCTTAGGTCGGAACCTCTTCTTCATCTGACTCTTCCTCTGTCAATGGAAAGTCACCATTGGTGCTCTTAGCTGGGATCACCATAGTAGGCTCAAACTCCACCTGCTTTGATACACACTCCACCTGCTGTGAAGTACCACCAGCTTCTTCTGGATTTACCTTAGTCAACATGGCAGATTCATCAAAGGTAACATCCCTGCTGATAATAGTCTTCTTTGTCTCTAGACACCAAAGACGGTATCCCTTCACTCCAGCATTAAGACCCATAAATAGAGCCTTCTTTGCTCGTGGATCTAACTTTGATTCATTCACATGGTAGTATGCAGTGGAGCCAAACACACGCAAAGAATCATAATCTGTAGCAGGTTTCCCAGACCATACCTCCAAAGGAGTCTTGCCACCTAAAGCAGAATGTGGCAATCGATTAACAAGATGTTGAGCATATGTCACAGCCTCAGCCCAAAAATTTCTGCCTAGCCCAGCATTAGACAGCATACAACGAATTTCCTCCACTAATGTCTTGTTCATACGCTCTGACACCCCGTTCTGCTGTGGTGTTTTTCTGACTGTGAAGTGCCGAACTATGCCACAATCTTGGCATATCTTCAAGAAAGGATCACTCGTATATTCTCCACCATTGTCTGTTCGGAGAACTTTAATCTTCCTTCCTGTCTGGTTCTCAACCTGAGTTTTCCATTTAAGGAAAATCCCAAGCACTTCATCCTTCTTCTTCATTGTAAACACCCACACTCTTCTGGAAAAATCATCAACAAAAGTGACAAAATAGTGTCTACCTCCAAGAGATGGAGTCTTCGCAGGTCCCCATACATCTGAATGCACATAGTCCAAAATCCCCTTGGTATTATGGATAGCAGTGCCAAACTTCACTCTTCGTTGCTTTCCCAGAACACAATGCTCACAAAATTCCAATTTGCAAGTCTTCGTACCTTTCAACAATCCCTGCTTGGCAAGAATTTGCAAGGATTTTTCACCAGCATGTCCCAAACGCATATGCCACAGCTTCGTTGCCTCTGCATCCTTCTTGCTTCCAGAAGTTACTGCTGCAACTGCCCCAATTACTGTACTACCTTGGTAGTAATACAGATTATTCTTCCTCACACCTTTTAACATCACCAATGCTCCTGATGTTGCTTTAAGAATTCCATCTCGGATAGTGATAATTAGGCCTTTTGATTCTAAGGCACCCAAAGAGATGAGATTCTTCTTCAACTCTGGAACATATCGAACCTCTCTCAAAATTCTGGTGGATCCATCATGATTCCTCAGCTTGATTGAACCTATCCCAACTGTTTTGCATGGATTATCATTGCCCATGAAAACAACCCCGCCATTGAGCTCTTCAAACTCAAAGAACCATTCCCGGATGGGACACATATGGTAGGTGCAACCTGAATCCAAAATCCACTCATCTGCTTGTGATGTTGAGGGTGAACCAACCAAAGAGACTTCTGACTCTGCATCACTCTTGCATTCTGCAACATTTGCATCTTGTGGAGTCTTTTCTCTCTTCTTCAACTTCGGACAGTCTTTCTTCCAATGCCCTTTCTCATGACAAAAGGCACACTCATCTTTGGCAACTCTGCTTTTGGACTTGGATCTTCCTCTTCTCCCCTTTGTCTGGCTTTGTTGTCGTCCTCTAGCCACTAAGGCTTCATCTGCTGCAGGTGCTTTGTTCTTCACTTTATCTTGTTGTCTCAGCTCGTGACTATACAAAGCAGAACATACAGCCTCCAATGATACATTCTCCTTCCCATGAAGTAGAGTAGTCTCCAGGTGCTCGAATTCATCGGGAAGAGATGATAACAGCATCAAAGCCAAGTCTTCATCTTCAAATATAACATCTAAATTGAACAGGTCTGCTACTAATTTTTTAAACAGAGTAATGTGTTCATTCATCGTAGAACCTGGTCGATACTCGAACCGGAACAATCTCTTCTTCATCAGAAGCTTGTTTTGACCACTTTTCTTCAAGAAAGTGTCTTCCAATGCCTTCCACAGTTTGTGTGCAGAAACTTCATTTTTGAAAGCATATTTCTGCTCCCTGGACAAGCACGATCGAATTGTTCCGCAAGCCAACTTGTTTACATCGGCCCACTCCTTGTTACTGATATCGTCAGGTTTCTCTTCTTCAATAGCAACATCAAGTCCCTGCTGGAACAGCGAGTCAAGGACCTCACACTGCCACATGCCAAAATGACCGGTACCGTCAAATATCTCCACAGCAAGCTTCGAACTAGATACTGGGATCCTCGACCATCTGGATGTGGAAACCATCTCTCTTGACTGTGTACTTGATGTAACCTGTTTTGAACCTGCTTCCGCCATTACAAAATCAAAAGATAGTACTCAACAATTACAAATAGCCCAAAGGACGAACCTTCGGCTCCGCTACCACTTGTTGGGGAAACTTGGGTAATTTCCCCTCAACTAGTGAATTGAACTGATTCGATAATTCCCAGGAAAGATGGCCTAGCCTATCTCCTTAGACAAAATTATCATTCCAAGATAAATCCCCAAGAAAGACTGGAGGAACAGTGGTTCACTTAAAACTCAAAAATTGTTAACGGAGTTCGGCCAATTATGCCTACGTCTCCGGAGCACTGCTCTTTTAATAGGAGAGGAAGAATATTTAGTACAATTGTTAGGATACAATGTACTCTAATTTTGGGATGGATTTCTAAGGCAAGGGGGAGTTCTATTTATAGCAAAACAAAACTCCCCACAAGTACTTTCTCCAAGATGTGGGATTGGAATGGGCAACACTATTCCAACAGGTTTAATGCCACTACGACATGATAAAGATTGTGCACTTAATTTAGGACACAATAAAATCCGACCTATGATTTCAACAGAGGTCTCGGGCTCAGATTCTTCCACTTCAGGATCTTGAAATCCTCTATCATTCCCTGGCTGCTCGTCACGGTGTAGACTGCGAAGTGGATATTCTATTTCTGTAGCGCTCATGTCAAATATGAGGACATGGAAATCATGATTCCCCTTGTATTGGAAGAAAAGCAAGTGTCCGTAGGTTAGAGAGTAATAGTCTGCAAATTCCTTCCAACCATTTTGCAGCCAAATCTCACCGCCACATCTCACCAGCTCCACTCGCCAGGTTGCACCAGTAGGAACATTAAGGAGTACAGTACTTGGAAGACCTTTCCCATATTTCCTTGTAAACCTTGGTGGAATCATCTGTTACAAATATCAAGTCTGTGTTACACGAACACTTTATCTTGCATATACACCCTAGTGATAGTTAACAGGTTTCTAGACAAATTAAATAGAGTGTTTTGAATCGTAATACGTAATGCATGCATTTAGTAATACATATGTAGGGAAGAGAATGCTTACGAGCTTCCGGTTGCAGATAGTATCCCCCAGAATTATCTTGAAAAAATGGGGAGTTTTATCTTGAAATCTCAATGGGTATTTCCCTGGACGAGAATTCATCGTCAATCAGCTCCAACAAAGCCTTTTGACAACCAAAAGCAGATATTGCTTAGGGATAGAACATCGACGTCACGTCATCATATATGGCTTATATATATACACTTGTTTGCTGAAAACAGATCCATTTCTATGGATTTGATCTAAATGGTAAGTTATTACTCCCAAGGAGTATTGATTACTAATCTATACACTGTACCTATCAACCCACACGGAATAATCATAATGATAGTGATAGTAAATTCTTGCGTCTAGTTTTGGATAAACCCTTTCACCTGCTTAAAGCTTCTTTTTGCACTAATACATTTTGCATGTCTGTTGAGCCCCACAAAACACTAGTCCCTAAAAGGCTCATTAAATGGAGTAGCAGTGTAGTAGTGTGGTTACTTTGAGTTCTTCCAGGAAGTAGTCTTTACGAAAAATATCTACCTTTTCCTTTTCCATTTTTTTTTTGTCAAAACCAAAATGCATGCCTACAGCTTACCCACTCATTTAATTTGTAATCCAGACTCATTTGATTGGATTAAATCTCTAGTGATAATTTTAAACCAGGTTAGTTCGACGCCACTCTTTTTTCTCCTCGAAGCTGAACTTTATAATCAGTTGCATGGTCACTCACCAAGGCAAGCGTTACCTGAATTATTGCATTGTTAACCTCTTAATTACCTTTTGTTATGTGTATTTATATATAGGTATTTGATCGTAAGTACTCAAGTGAGAGGATATAGATAAGGGAGTTAGGAGTTAGGTGAGGGTGAGATACTCTTTTTTTCTTTATCTATGTGTTGTTGATTCTAAATTTTTAATATTGCACTTGTAGCATCATGATATCCTCTTGTGCTTATATGGAATAATGATAAGATAAGTTGTTAGGATAATTTGGATCTGTTAAGATACTTAAATTTTTTTTATGCTGGATTGAATGTTTATTTTATTTTTTCAACTGAAAATAAAATTTTAGATGATATTTGAGAGTCATTAAACTATAACTTACTCAGAATTCAGTTTATTAGGTTTTAAGCTGCAGAACGCGTTTAACTTCCTATTTCCCTAGGTATTTTTTTAATGACAATGCATAGAAGCATAATAGCATAAACTTTGTAAATAACAAGTCATTACAGGGTAGAACATCCCCACAGACCGGGGAGAAAGCCAACTGCTGCATGTAAAACCAACTTCATATATAGTTACTCTAGTCATCTCTGGTCGAACTCTCTGGCTCAGTTTTAACTAGTTGAGCCTGTAGGGTCGTCTGTTTACCTCTGGGATGGATCTGGAAAAAGAAAAGAGGACATACAATTAATTAGACTTCGCAATATTCTTATAACAAAGGGTACAAAGTTTCAAGTAACTAAAAAGTCATACAGGCTAGAAATTATAGGTTAGTAAAGTATTCCCCAATTTCATAACAGACCGCTAATTGCAGCTAAAGCAAAGTTGGGAAAAGCCAACTGCTGCATTTGAAGCAAAGTTACTCTAGTAATCCCAGCTCGAACTCTCTGGCTCAGATTTGACTTGTCCAGCCTGAAAGGTCCGTTTAGATTCACTTTGTGCACCACCTTTGGGATGGATCTGGAAATGGATTTGGCCTATAGTTTTCATGAAATGGAACACATCAGTGTCCCCTGGAACTAACTTGTTAGCTTTCAGAAAAGCATAGAACCCGGTGCTCAAGTAGACCTAAACGCTTTGCTTCCTCCTGACATAAACCTCAACAGGCCACACCCTCCCTTCCATATCTTTAATCACAATGCGTTTCTTCTTCTGCAAACCCGTTGCTATAAAAAAAACTCTAGGCAAAAGCTTGATCAAAATTCTCAAATCAGTCTTTTCGACGACTGCACACCCTCCGAAAAACTAACTAAAATTAGGAAAGGAACTGCTAAACGTAAATGAAAATGAGAGCATGCATTATTACCATCTTGTGTCTATAGTAATCCTTCAGCACTTGAACAAAGTACGGATTTTCAAGCACTATTGAATTGATCTCTTCTGCCACTCTTTTTCTCTCGATTAGTTCAGATTCTTCTTGAATTCCTTTCCCTCGTCCATGTTGGAATTGAATTGATCCTATTGCCTAGGAATCAGCTGGAAAGTTTTAGAATGTTTAGTAGTATGAAAGTTCTGGAGTCCTCTAGTTCTAAGTAGTTAATTTTGGACATAAAGTGTGTAACGTTTACACATTAACGAACACAAATTGTATCTATAAATACCCTATGTATGCATCCGAAATCTTTGAGTTGGAATGGATTAACTACTCTTTAATTTCCTTCCTCCTCCAAACTCTAGTCATCTTTGGTGACTATCTTCTAGCTTTTGGTTATGAGTTTCCTAATCAAAAGGAAACTCTTTCTCTGTGATTTCTTTTAACAGTCCAATAAGTTTACCTTGAACTAAACAAAGTGAAAAGAGTAAACTCTCCAACAAAACCCTTACACATCATCGAGGCTGTAAATGGAAGAGATGGATATATACGGCACCCAGAAACTACATATTCGTGGAACTCGCATGATGTAGCACCAGTTTGTTTGGCACGGGAACTGTTCCGTCCTATATGAACAGGGGTTGGGTGCCTAGTCGTTTTTGATGCAGCTGGCTTTGTCTTCTTTTTTAAAGTCTGTTTCAAGCATAACAAATAGATATCAAGGAAGTTGAACCAATAGTGCTCAGCGGGATTTCATGCAAAAGCTTACCACATTTGTGCATTTGAAAGCACTAGCCCTGCAAACTGCTTTAGCTTTCTCACCGCCTAACATTGGTTGCATGCACCAAGCAGACTCTGTCTCCGAAGGTTTCCGTCCTATATCGCTTCTGTCACAAAACAATCTTTCCTTTGGAAAACAAAAAAGATTGTTTTAGAATCATAAAAGCAAGGTATTAACAAGGAGTGGGTTATAGATACTTATACTCAACCATCTTTTAGTATTATTTAGCATCATAAACAAAAGAATCATTTCGGTGACAAAAAGACGCGAATATGATATTAACAGAGATATCAGGTTCAGATTCTTCCACTCTGTGTTCTTGAAATTCTCTACCTTTCCCTGGCTGCTCATTACTTTCTCTCTTTTGCATGAAAAGGACAAAAAGATCAATAAGATTTGTTATTTGTACTCACCCGCAGGGAGGGGACAGTTCGCATCCTCATCATTATGCCGAAAAATGTAGACATGAAACATCATATATTTCTCATTAATCATCTCAAAGACACAAACATCTCCAACTCCCAAATTATTATCCTCAACGAATTCTTTCCATCCAGCCAAAAAGTACACCAGGTTCTTCCAGTGTAAATATGGTAATTGGCACGCCAGGTTCTTCCAGTGTCCGAAAGAGAAAGGATGATGCCATTGTCACCAGACCTCTCGGGGAAATGCTCTTTTGCAAAGCCTGAGGGTACAGCCTGAAGGAGTTGAAAAGGCACAAAAACAACAGTGAAGTTTCAACCAAAGAGAATAGGGAAGAAAAGTATAATTATGGTGACTTTCGTTACTCTCTTTTCTTCTGCTAGAATAAATCTTGCAGTATCAGGTAAGGAAAAAAGGAAAGAATCAAATATGCAAATAGAAAAGGCAGTTGCACGTATTTTTGTAGATTTGGCAGGTTGAACAACAAGGCTTACCATTCTAGATCCGCCGTGAACACAGGATGGCTGCTTGACTATTTTGAAGAATGGATTTG
Organism: Turnera subulata; assembly: GCA_028386065.3. NCBI lineage: Eukaryota > Viridiplantae > Streptophyta > Magnoliopsida > Malpighiales > Passifloraceae > Turnera > Turnera subulata. Next base: position 104,001 of record JAKUCV010003577.1, read on the forward strand.
TGGATTTGAAAGCACTTGCCCTGCTAAGTGCTCTAGCTTTCTGAACGCTTGACATTGGTTGCATTTTACTAGCAGACTCTGTTTTTGAAGGTTTCTGTTTTTTGTTGCTAGGCTTACTTGCCACATCGCTTCTGCCAGAAAACAGTCTTTCCTCTGGAAAACAAACAGGACTGTGTTAGAAACATGGCTTTAATTATCCAATAAGGAGACAGAAAAGAACTTAATTAGGAATATCTGTATAGTCAAACCATCTCTTGGTATTAATTAGCAATTAGCATAATCATAACGAACGATTCAATGCCACTTTCAGATGTTAAAACAGGACCTATGATTTCAATAGAGATATCGGTCTCAGATTCTTCCACTTCCTGATCTTGAAATCCTTGCTCATCACGGTGTAGACTGCCAAGTGGATACTCTATTTCTGTAGCGCTCCTGTCAAATATGAGGACATGGAAATCATAATTCCCCTTGTACTGGAAGAGAAGCAAGTGTCCGTAGGTTAGAGAGTAATAGTCTGCAAATTCCTTCCAACCATTTTGCAGCCAAATCTCAGCGCCACATCTCACCAGCTCCACTCGCCATGTTGCACCAGTAGGAACAATAAGGATTACTGTACTTGGAAGATCTTTTCCATATTTCCTTGTAAACATTGGTGGAATCATCTGTTACAAATATCAAGTCCGTGTTATCTATACGAACACTCTCAAAAGCTCTAGAATGTTTTGAATCATAATACGTAATGCATGCATTTAGTAAGAATACATATATAGGGAACAGAATGCTTACGAGCTTCCCACTGTGGATAGTATCCCCCAGGATTATCTTGAAAAAATAGGGAGTTTTAGATTGAAATCTCAATGTGACATTGTCTGGACGAAAGTTCATTGTTTATCAGCTCCAACAAGGCCTTTTGACAACCCTAATTATATCAAACAGCTAGAACATGGATCTGTTTTCAGCAAACATCAGTATACTATGTATATAAAGCCATATGTCTATGGATTAGGTATAAAGGTAAGGTATAACTCCCAAGGAGTAAAGATTGCTAATCTAGCAACCCTATAATGATAGTCATCAATTCTTGCTTCCGGTTTTGGATAAGCCCTTTCATTTTCTCGATGTGCTTAACGCTTCTCTCACACGTTATGCGCATCTGTTGAGCCCAACAAAGCACTAGTCTCCAAAAAGGCACATCCAAAAGTAATACCAATAGCAGTGTAGTACCGTCACTACTTTCGAGTTCTTCCTGCAGGAAGCAGTCTTAACGAAACCAAAAAGGGTAATTCTATCCTACCTTGGGCAAAAGGCTGGGTAACTTTACCCGTGTGATGTGGACCAATAAACACTCTTTCTTTAACTTTATTATATTTTTGTTATTTTTAGACAATGATCCTTATGGATTCCTTAATTTATGAAACCATTTGACATCTTTCAAAATTGTAAAACAAACTTAAAACTTTTCCATAATTATGCATTGACCCCATTTGAAATCAAAGGGCCAAATTGGTACAGCGTGCCTCCCCAAATTTCAAACCCGCGCAAAAATAAACGTACCAAAAAGTATACCAAATAAAAGATTATTTATAAATGTATCAAAAAAGGATTAGTTATAAAAAAAGTTTAAATATCAAAGGAACTCAAATTGGTGAGATAAATGGAGCCTTTTTCCTTAATTCTTTTTTTCCTTCTTCGCACTGTAGATGTCTAATGCGAATAGATATTAAATTATATTAAGACAATAAATAAATAAATTCTATAAAAAAGTGAAATATGAAATATAGAATTAATCTAATTTTTTATAAAACTATCATTTCTGACAAAAAAAATTATCAAAGTAAGATCTTTACATGGAAGAAGTGCTTAAAATTATAACTAAAAGGTGATAATAAAAGTGAGAAAGAAAAAATATAGAAAAAAATATTAATAATTATAAAAAATGTTATATATAAGAGCATAATTCTAAAAATCTAATAAGTTTAGATGACTCCAATCCAAGCGTCCAAAGCTTACCTATTAACAACCTATGAAAAATAGCTAACCACGTAATGAACGAATAAATCTCTTTGTGCTAGTAATTAAGAATTTATATTTAAATATCCCTACAAACTATTTGTAAAAATTATATTTAAATTTCCTTACAAATCCTATTAAAATCTGTCTTGGTAGAGAGAGTTCTATTTTTTTTTCCTTATTCTCTCATTTAATTTTTCACACTCTATATTGATTTGCTTCTTCGTTAGTTTCTCTAGTGTCAATACAATAATTCCCAGCATATGTTGTCATATATACATAATGTAGTAAAAGAAGAAAATAATTCTCCCATATTTCCAGTGGTTCTGTAAGTGTTTTTGGCCAATTCGAGTAGTGTGTGTTAGTGTGTGGTTCCTCCACTAATTGTGGGGGATCACCACTTGCATCAATGGAAAATGTTGGAACAGCCAGATGGTAGTCTTATTTTTATGGTGCTGGGAGAGAGTGTGCTTGGGGTCTGCTCCCTGTCTGTGCCAGTTATACGTGGAGGTACCAAGACGGGGTCCACGGGCTAGCTAGCTTGACTACCAGGCTACGGCCATCATTTAACTTGTGATAGGGGCCCTGACAATAAAATTAGAATAGCGTGTCTAGAATCACAAGTGTGTCATTTAAGGTTCGTGAGAACCTTAGTTAATTGTTGGTGATGTGACTTGGGAATTTACGGTTGTTAGTATATGTATATTTGCTTATGGGTTTTACCCGGTGGGCACTTCGGACTCACCCCTCACCTGCGGGCTTTCATCCCGTAGGATGAGTTATTTGTGGTACAGGTTTAATGCATTCCAGACAGGCTGCGGCGTTATCCCTTGGACAGGACTCGGATCCATTAGTTGCATTATGAGTTGCATACAGTGTCTTTGTGAGTTGTTAAGTCTTCCGCTGTGCTGTGTATTGCTAATATTGGGCCATTGGGCCGGTTGTGTTACTGTTGGTGGTGACATGTTGGGCCGATGGGCCAGGTTTTTTATGTTTATGTCGTGACTTTGGGCTGATGGGCCAGGTTTTTGATGTTTATGTCGTGACTTTGGGCCGTTGGGCTGTGTTACTTGTTATATTTACTGTCGTTACAGTTCCGGCACGTGTTTACTGTGTACGGTAAATACGGGTCGGGGCGTTTAACATCAAATATTCAACAATAATATATATCATCACAATTCCAATATTCAATTTCACAAGTTGTTCAACTTACTATTACCAAAGGTTATCCCACAGACTAAACCGTCAACATATCTTAACACCAATCATTCACAATTGTCAGATCAACGTCAATCACAACACAATATCCAATAAACCATAACAGTCAACGCAGCGGTTCAATCAAGCAAATCAACATCATAGCAACAACAACAATGACCATAGCAGCCAAATAACCAACTTGAGGATAGATAAACCCTGATATGTACCCGTAATGCTGTGTGTGTTTCTTTGTTGTTTGTGTATTTTGTTGCTAGATTGCTCTGCTAGAAAAATTATTGATCGTTACCTGATAGCTGTGGAATTATTGATGTTGTTGTTGGATTGTGATGGATTTGTGTATAACATGTTGGAAATAATGCTGAGCTGTTAATCTAGAATAATTTGTGTCATGAGATTGAGTCTGTGGAACTAATCTGAGATAATAGAAATTGGGAACTTGATGAAAGAGTAATGGATTGAACCGGAAATTGAGATGATGATATATTTGTCACTTGGAAAGTAGTGGTACGACTAGATGGTTAGAGGCTAGTTCTGTGGTGTCATGGCCAGAGGGTTTGTTGGTTGGGGTGTTGACCCCGGATTTGTGATATTGGGATGTTGATCCCGGATTTGTGATATTGGGATGTTGATCCCGGATTTGAGATATTGGGATGTTGATCCCGGATTTGTGATATGGGGATGTTGATCCCGGATTGTGGTGGGGCCTGGCATCCAGAATTAGTTAATAACCATGTACGACCCTAGCTTGTCCAGTGACGGGGCCCGGAAGATAAAATTGGTAATAAAGATAATTAAGCATTCTTTTGGTCTCGGTATAGTTGTTATGGTAATTTTCTTGTGTTGTGAACGTTTGAGCTTAATGATATGATTGTTGTGCTTACTTCGAAAGTATTATGGTTGAATATATCTTTGTTTATCTTTCGTCGGTGAGCGCTTCGGACTCACCCCTCGCCTGCGGGGTTTCATCCCGTAGGTTTGGTTGATCGTAGTTCAGGTACGATGTTCGATGGCTGCTGTTTACTTCTCCACCTGACTCCGGATCCATACACCGCTGCATCTGCATTCTAGTCTTCCGCTGCTTGTCTTTCTATTGTGAAATTGCTGTTGCTGCTGTATTATATTTGATGTTGATTAGATTGGAGTGTTGGCTTGAATAATGGTCCCCGAGATCGGGTGACGAATATTGTATTTGTGGTTTGCGTGTATTGTATTTTATTTTGTATGTACTGTCTGCTGCTGTAGTAGGAACAGTTCTGGCACGTGTTTACCCTGTACGGTAAATACGGGTCGGGGCGCTTCAATTTCGGTACCATACTTTAATTAAAACTCTTTCAAAATATTTCCGTAACATAATTATAACTTGCCTTCCAAAATAATAGCAATATAATTTTCCTAGAAATTATATCATTTATATGTACTTTCCAAAATAAGTTCATAAAAATTAGTTACTATAATATTATTTTCTAAAAGAAAATAATTATACATGTATATATATTTTCCAAAACAATTCTCATAAAATAATTATAATTTTTAAAATAATAATTACCATAATTTTTCTGGAAATTATAACATATATATTTTCCATAATATTTTTATAAGACTATTTACTATATAACAATTTTTTTTCAGAAAATAATAACTTGTATATATATATTTCAAGAATATAAAATACCATATTTACAGAAATTTGTCATACATATATTTTTCTCCAAAATTTATTTCCCAAAATTATTTATGTCAACGTACATATATACTTTTCCAAAAGTATTATTTACTCTATATTATTTTTTTTTAAGGATATAATTATATCTTGTCAAATTAATTAATTTGTCTATTTTCTGGAAATTATATAATTTATAAAACCATATTCATTTTTCCAGATAATACATTTTATTATTTATTTTTATTTATTATTATTTTTTTCCGGGCTGGGCCAAATAGTGTCAGCCCAGGCCTTGTACAGTGCCAACCCAGGCCCCAGCAGGAACCCAGGTCCAGGCCCACGCACAGGCCCAGTCACACAGCCCAAACCCCGGCCCGAAGTCAAAACCCAAACACCCAGCCCGCGAGACCCAACCCGCCGGCATCCGGGTCGCCCACCACGCAAACGGGTCACACCCTTAACATCCGGGTCGCTCACTTTGGTTCTACAACGACGGCGGCGCGAACGAGGCGGGGTCGAGCGGCGCGATGCGTCAGGCGAGGCGATGCGAGGCGGCCGGTCGTGTTGCTGCTGGTGCAGTGGTCGGAAGCGGGCTCGCGCCGTGGACGGGAAGCTCACCCTTCGCGATGGTGGAGGCGCGGCAGTGACGGCTCCTACCGACAGCTGCTGCGGTGAACTCGACCGGGAAGAAGAGAAGGTTTGCTGGCGGTGACGGGGCAGGCGCGCTATGGGTGACTCGGGTGGTGGCCGGCTCGCGCGAGGAAGAAGATGAAGATGATGCCGAAACGACGACGCTTGGCCTGGTTTCTTCCTCCTCCTCCTTTTCTTTTTTTTCCTCTCTTTTCTTTTTTCCGGTTTCCATTTTTTCCTTTTTTTTTTCCTTCTTTCTTTCTTTTTTTCTCTCCCTCTCTTTCTCTTTTTTTTCTCTTCTCTTTTTCCTTCCTCTCCTGCTTCCTTCACCGGCTTTAAGCTGGTTTTTTTTTTTTACTATGCAGCATGTGAGCACCAATAATGAAATTCGTCTGTATTACGGGCGAGTCCGATCCGGACCAGAAAATAACTGATACCTCCTTAGTTATTTTCTGGTGTGATTTTTCGAGAAATTCCGAAACCCGAAAAATACCAACTTAGGCCCGAAAAATCCACGGAAAAATCACGAGCGCGGGAAAACTCTCGGTTTCGAAAAACGACTCCCGATTTACCTTGAATTAGTTATCCAAGATTAATTCAACAGTAAATCACGGTAAAAAGACTTCTACAGTCCCGGGAAAAATCAAAAATTTTACCCGGTGAAGCGCCCCGACCCGTATTTACCGTAACACAGTAAACACGTGCCGAAACCATTCATATTGATAGAACAGACAGTACAACGTGCAAATATTATACAACAGCAAACCATCAAATACAACTGTCACCCACACTCGGGGACCATTATACAATCCAAACACAGTGCTCAATATCAGCAGCAGATAGTATCAGTAATATATATATCACAAGAAATCAACAATACAGCATCGTATATCACACAGCAGCGGAAGACTTTATGCACATGCAGCGGAGGTATGGATCCGGAGTCAGGTGGAGAAGAAAGCAGCAGCCATCGAACATCGTACCTGAACTACGAAGCAACTTAACCTACGGGATGAAACCCCGCAGGCGAGGGGTGAGTCCGAAGTGCTCACCGACGAAGGATAAACAACGATATGCAAGCAACCATAATACTTAAAAGCTATCACAGACAGGCAATAACATATCTCAACAACTGAGCCAAGGCCAAAAGAATATTTATTTTTATTACCAATTTTATCTTCCGGGCCCCCGTCACTGGACAAGCTAGGGTCGTACCTGGTTATCAACTAATTCCGGATGCTAGGTCAAAAACCAATCCACATCTCAAAACCTGGATATTGGTATATCCAAACCACTGGGTATTCGGTATACCCCAACCTCAGGCAACAACATGCCAACCGGATATTTGGTATATCCGAACCACTGGGTATTTGGTATACCCTAACCACAGGCAAAAAGCCAAACGGATATTCGGTATATCCGAACCACTGGGTATTTGGTATACCTTAACCTCAGGCAATAAGCCAAACAAAATAAGAACCGACCATAGCATCCCAAAATTAATTTTCAAACCATCGGGTCGTACCACTACTTCCACATGACAATTATAACAACATCTCAATCAATTCCAATTCTAATTCCATATTCCAATTTCTTTTTCTCAATTCCACAGTCAATAGTTCAACATCAATCTCAGCATACTATCCACAGAATCAATATCACAGTCCAAAAGCAATAATACTATCCACAGCAGAAACTCAACCAACAATCAACAATTCAACAGTTCAATCGAACAACAAAGCACACAAAGTCTTACAGGCAACATAACAAGGGTTATCCATCCTCACCTTAGCCGTTAATCAATTATGGAATTGTCCAGCAAATTCCAAGTCCGGTTCCTCAGCAAATTGCTCGTTATCAACTCCTATATCAACCAAATAATATGCACACATAAGATGGTATGCAAATGCCATGCTAATACTGTGTACCGGAAAATAAATAAAAACTCGGCTCGGTTACTCCCCCGGTTAATTCTCCATTATCATCATCATTTACCATTTACTTCAAGTGCCCAAAATACCACACTATACTTACATCTATACCCGGATATTATTCCGGTATAATACTTTGAGAATACCCTTTCCATAATTATTTCTTAAGTTTGTACTTTCCAAAATATTATTTCTTTAAATTATTATTTTCTTCCCATATGTTATATACCATATAATATTTTTACAAAATTAATTTTCCTCTTCATTATTTTTTTTCCAGATTTAATTCTCTCTTTTTTCTCTTTTTTTTTAATTAAATCGGGCTGGGCTTTACTATACAACCCATGCCCAAATTCAGCCCAAACCCAAGATCAGGCCCAGGTCCAAGCCCAGACCACAGCAGGCCCAAGCCACGTCCGGCCCAAGACCCGCGCGGCCCAAAGGCTCAGACCCAGGTCACGACCCGTCCACTAAACAGGTCAAGTCCTCACGCATCCGGGTCGAGACCTCACGGACGGCTGCAGCTCACCTCGGTAGTGACGCGGCAGCGGCGGCGAGGCAAGCTGGCGGACGGCCGACGCGAGTTGTGTGACGCGGGGACGAGGCCGGAAGAGAGCAAGGCGGCGGCCGGTGGTGTCGGGGTGGGGTGCGGACGCGCGACTCGCGAGGGGAGGAAGAGAAAGGAGGAGCAGGGGGTCGCGGTGGCCGGCGAGGAAAAGAGAAGGAGGAGGAAGGAAGGAGAGGAAGATGTTGGTGTGCTGGCTTCGGGCGGCGGCGAGGTGGCTCGGCCACGGGAAAGAAAAGAGGGGAAGGATGGGGGTGACGATGACGTGGCAGTCACCGGTTGGGTGTTGTGTGTTTAATGTGTTTTTGTTTGTTTTGTTTTTTTTTTTTCTTTTTTCTTTTCCTTGGCTTGGTTTTCTTTACTGGTTTTGCAGGGTGAGTACGGGAGAGAAGGTGAATAATGGGTTTCTATGGGTGAAGCTCGTGCACTGGGAAGCAGAAAAGAACGAGGCTAAATAGGCAGCAAAGTCACTGGTTTATCACAGGTATAACAGGTAGTTCACAGGCTGAATAGGAAAGAGGCGGCTGAATAATCGAACTTCAATTATGCAGTTACTATGCTGCATGTGAAGTGTGACCCACCTGGACCAGAAAATATCCGGTATACCCACTTATCTTATTTCTGGCCCAATAATTCGGGGATAAACCCAGCTTTTCCTAAGATTCCCGGACCTGGAAAAATTCCAACTTTGGTCCGTAAAATCCGCAGAAAAATCCCGAACGTGGGACTATGCTCGGTTTCAGAATCCAAAGCTCGATTTACCACAATTTAATTACCCAAGATTAAAAATCAATGGTAAATTACTGTAAATTAACTTAAAGAGTCCCGGTAAAAATAAAATTTTTACCTGGACTGTTACACCCGAGCTGTTACATCATGTTATGATGAATTTGCATTATGAACTCACTTTCGATCAAAAAAGATATTTGCGTTATCACCGTAAATATAATTTGTTTACCAAATTAAAAAAAGGCCTTCATCCAAATTGCTAGTGGATACCGATGAGTTTTTGTTTTTGAAAGGCACCCATGAGTTTTATCGGGCAATGAGAAGACTAAAAGATTAGTGGGCCTTTAAATGAATGGGCAAGAAATACAAAGTAAAAGACGGTAGGGGTTGTATTATAATTTAATGATTTTGTATGTCAAACTGCAATGACCCACCAAACCAAATGTTATGTAACTATTTGTCCACATCATCACGGTAAAGTTACCCAATATTTATCCCCGGGTATGGTAGCATTGCCCAACCAAAAAGGGTAATTCTATCCTACCTTGAACAAAAACTCGGGTAACATTACCCATGATGATGTGTACAAATAAATTAATAACACTTAGGCTATGTGGGCCCATTAAAAATAAATTATATTTTTATATTCGAAATGATATGAATTCTAAAATAGTCCTTGGTATCTTTTAGTTTGCATTTCATACCCAGATATTAAATGCCATCAATATCTCTCTTATCAACTTTTTCACTCCCCATAAAACTCCTGACTTTTACTTTTTCATTTTTTAGAACTCAAAGCTTTTACTACTAATGAAATTTAGTGTAAATTACATTTTAAGTATAAGAAGGTATTATCAACGTTTTTTTAGAGTGTTGGAGAGTGAAAATCTTCTTATGAGTATTTTTTTATGAAAAAAAATTAACTCTTCTATGATAACTACCTTAGTTTTTGTCCTATTTTTAATGATGCCACTATTTTTGCCTTTTTTAATTATTTTGAAATTAGAATTCTGAATTAAACATTGTGCTTAACGAGTTTCAAAAATTGGATAAGAATATTTATATATATGTAGTTCGAAATGAGACTTGTCAAAACCATGTTTGATATAATTTCGTAAAAGAATTATATTTTATATGTATATTACTATTTGATGAGAGGTGCCTAGAAGGTATATTATCAACCTAATTTTTAAATTATACTCACTACTATATATACATTTTTGGTATCTTTGTATTCTTATTTCTTTTCCATATATATAAAGTAGAGACTAACCCTCATAAGTATGATCAACAAGAAAGTCATAACAGAAATAATAAGAAGGTCTTCCAGTTTATACCTATACTCTTATACTTGTAATTAGTATGAGTGAATAATATCTATATATTATATATTAACAAAAATTTATTTTACAATATAGAAAAGTAAAAGATGTAATATATTTTTTTTAAAAAAAGTTAAAGTAAACATATAATGTTATTAATGTTTGTATTTTTTAATAAAATTTTATAGTATTACTCCTCAATTTAATTATATTACAAATTATAGTTGCAATAGACACGTAAAAAATTACTACACAACTCACTTTATCTATATAATAAGATGAGTTGAACATCAATATCTATTTTTTTCACTTTATTATAACATATAACTTTAATATATTGAGAAAAATAAATATACAAAAAATAAATAGTTTCGTAATGATGTTATATAGAAATAAATTAAAATTATCATTCCTAAAGAAAAATATATTATATGTATATGTATCTTGTAGGTGATAGATGAAGACTGCTACTCCTAACCTTATGAACATGGTTTCAAAACAACAAGTGAGACGAGCCATGTATCAATCACATGCAACCCAATTTTTGTTTCTTAATTTTTTTATAATTTTTTACATAGACTGAAATACCTTATAAAATTTAAATATACCTATACAGTATAATATTATATCGACTTATTATAATATCTCATTATAAATTAAATTAAAAATGTTATATTAAATAAATTTAGTTTGATAATTTTCTCTCTTTATCTATTTATATTACAATAACCTCAAAACTTATACATAGTATGTTTGATGATTGTGGATCTTAATTTTGCCAAATATGAATAAAAAATATATTAAAACATTAGAAATTTCACCCTTCCAACATAGATATCAAAAAATAATAATGGTGACCTATTTAGAATAATTTTTTAACTACTTTATTAATTTCTCTATGAAATATTATAATAATAAAGCTAAAATTATTATTTTATTCTTCGGGCAAGAATTTCAAACTTTTAGCAAAATTACATCAATATATTAATAAATTATTCAGCCTTAATAAGTTTAATAATTTGTTGAGAAAATTGTGGAGATAGTAAAAATATCAATAATTTAATGTCCCTACTTGACGATTATCACTACAAACCAACATGATTTGGTTGTTATAGGCTATCAATATGACCCTTGGGATCATGGCCTAATTAGTGGGATTTCGGGCCAACTAACATACTATAAATCCGGTAATGCCATAGATACTCTACCATAGTATTTTTTTTTTTAATACTAGAAGAGTATCCCCGTCAACACAGGACTAGTCTCTCTCGGGCTTCGGTCGGCACGTGTTAAGGTGGGCACCCTACCAACTGTGCATGCTCCATTCACACCACTAGGACAACCCTAGTTGATGCTTAAGGGACTCCAGCCCACCTCCACTGGGACCAACACAAGTTGGTTCCTCTACCATAGTTATTATAAAATGTGAATCTAGGGACAAGAATATATATATATATATATATATATATATATATATATATATATATATATATATATATATATATATATATATATATATATATATATATACTTCTCCTTCATCAAATTACATTTTAAACTCGTTTTAGCATAATAATCAATGGCGAAATTAAACGCACAAATAATGGCCCAAACTCACAAAGTTAATATATATATGTATATATAGTAACTTTGTGAGTTTGGCTATTATTTGTGTCTTTAATTTTTCCATTGATTATTATAGTATAACGAGTTTAAAATATAAATTTGATAAAGAAGAAGTATTAGTTCTTTAGTCTGAATGTAAGATCTATCTATATATAACTTAACATGTATTGAAACGCCCCGACCCGTATTTACCGTACACAGTAAACACGTGCCGGAACTGTGACAACCCAACCAAAATCAAGCCCAGCATACAGTGTGTACAATAGAAACTCGGGCCCAACAGCCCAAAATAAGAAACATCATAAATAACAAAACCGGCCCAGTGGCCCAATAATACCAATAAAATGCACAGCCGAAGACTTATAAAACTCACATAAACACTGTATGCATAGATGCAAACTATGGATCCAAGTCCTGTCCAAGGGATAACACCGCAGCCTGTTTGGAATGCACCAACCCTGTACAATGAACAACTCATCCTACGGGATGAAAGCCCGCAGGTGAGGGGTGAGTCCGAAGTGCTCACCGACGAAGGAAAGACAATCAATATGCACTCTAAAAATTACTCAAGGCCGAAAACACACTAAAACCACCAAATCGAAAGACTCGACCCAAAACCGAAAAGACTCAATAAAAATCCAATTTCCAATTTTATCTTTCCGGGCCCCGTCACGGATAAGCTAGGGCCGTACCAGGTTATCAACCTGTTCCTGGTGCCAGATAAAAAAGAACCCGGGATCAACATCCCAATAACAAACTCAGGGATCAACATCCCAATCAAACCGGCATCAACATGCCCATCACAAGTAACCCAGATCATGGCACCACAAAACAGTCTCAAACCATCCGGTTGTACCTCTACTTACCACGTGACAATTATATTACCGTCATTTAAAATCAAATCACAGGGATCAACATCCCTAACCAAAATACCGGGATAGATATCCCATCCAAAATCAAGGATCGACATCCTTGTCACAATTTAATAATTATTAACCCATTATTCTTAAACCAAAAAGACACAAGGATAAACATCCTAAACCAACATGGGATAAACATCCCGACAACAATCAAGACCATGGGATAAACATCCCGAACCAAACCACAACAACCCACAGCAAATGCAACATCAAACTCAATAACCGAGTAATATAGGCACATATAGAAGGAAATCCATCCTCACCTTGGCCGATTACTCAACTCCGGAAAAATGACCGGTCCGACACCGGCTCCTCGGGAAACTGCCCGATATCCGAACCTATACAACAAAACAGTATATACACATAAATGCACATAAGAGTATGTCATGATGCCAGTACTGCGAAATACACCCATCCCGATTACATAACCTTTATTATTTCCATTTACCGAAAATATTTAACCATACGTATATCCGAATATAATTTCGGTACCATACTTTAATTAAAACTCTTTTCAAAATATTTTCATAAAATAACTATAATTTCCCAAAATAATAATCTCTATAATTTTTCCAGAAAATAACAACCTATTTATAATTTTCAGAAAATATTTATATAGTGATTATCTTTTCTAAATATATATAGTAATAATATTTTCCAACACAAAATATAATTAACTTTAATTTCCAAAATACATATTTATATACATATACCATAATCATAATTTTCCAAACGAAATAATATACATATTAAATTTCCAGAAATTATTTTCAAGGTATATATATATATATATATATTCCAAATAATATTAGTTTTTCCAAAGCACATCTTAATTATTTATCAAAGTATATATATATTTCAAAACCATAAACCATAACACAGATTTACCATATTTTTCGAAATATAAAAATATATATTTTTTTCAAATATTTAACAGCAAAATAGATATACATGTATATATATATATATATATATTTAATTAAACGGAAACTGGCAAAAACCCAACCCAGGAGGCGCGACCCGCCCGTTGGAAACGGGTCTGCAACCCGGATCTTGCTCACCTCAACGACGGCGGCGGCGCGAGCTCGAGGAGGAAGCAAGCGCGGGGAAGGCGACATCGAGGCGACTCTAGAACGGCAGCAGCGAGGGCGCGGCGGCGACGGCAGCTATGCAGGAGGCGGAGGAGAAGCGGATCCATGGGTTTTGCTGCTGGTCAACGACCCTTAACGGCACGTCGGACGGCGTAAGGCGACGCGGGCGACGGGAGGACGAGCGCCATGGCGGCGGTGGTGTGGCGAGAAGACGGCCGGATCGTCACGGCGTGTACAGTGGAAGTGGAGGCGGCGAAGGTGACGACTATTCACTCCTATTTTTTTTCCTTTTTCAGAATTTCTTTATTTTCTTTTTTTTCTTCTGATTTTCTTTTCTCTCTTTTTTTTTTCTGTTTCTATTTTTCTTTTCTGTTTCTATTTTTTTTTTCTTTCTTCTCTTTTTTTTTTTTTTTCCCCCTCTTTTTTTTTTTTTTTTTTTTTTTTTTTTTTTTTTTTTTTTTTTTTTTTTTTTTTTTTTTTTTTTTTTTTTTTTTTTTTTTTTTTTTTTTTTTTTTTTTTTTTTTTTTTTTTTTTTTTTTTTTTTTATTTCCCCCTCTCTGTTTTCTTTTTTTCTGTTTTTCCTCTTTTTCTTTTTTTCTTTTTTTTCTTTTTTTTTTCTTTCCTTTTCCTTTTTCACTTTTTTTTTCTTTTCTCTCTTTTTTTCTTTTTTTTCTCCTCTCCTCTCTTCCTCTCCTTCTCCACCGGTTTCCTTCTCTGCTTCTTTTATAAACTGTAAATCTACTATTAATCATGTGAATTATCAATAATGCAGGCGGGTCCGATCCGGACTAGAAAATAACTGATACCCCCTTAGTTATTTTCCGGTGTGATTTTCCGAGAAATTCCGAAACCCAAAAAATACCAACTTAGTTCCGAAAAATCCACGGAAAAATCGCGAGCGCGGGAAAACCCTCGGTTTCGAAAAACGACTCCCGATTTACCTTGAATTAATTACCCAAGATTAATTCAACAGTAAATCACGGTAAAAAGACTTCTACAGCCCCGGTAAAAATCAAAAATTTTACCCGGGCTGTTACATATATAAATATTTGAAATAATTCATAGATTTTTTAAATTATAAAAGGAGTAATTGACTTTTTTAATCTGAAGGACTAGATTTATTTTTTTATGACTTTAAAAAGCTAGAAGAATATTTCTTTTGATAACAAACTAGAAGAATAGTTTTATGATTAAATAATATAAAATAACATAATCCAAGTAAAATGTTGTTGGAAAATATATCAATTATTTATCAAGTTAATATACAACAAAAAATTATGAGATATCAATCAAGGTTATTAAACCTGGCTCAGCCATTGACCAATTTCAGTGGCCGGGTTACGATTTTAGAGTTCTAACCAGGGTCCAACCAGGCCTGACCGGTATTAGGAATAATAGTAAAAATATGCATATTTTTACATAAAAGATCCCACCAAAGGTTTGATCATGATCTGACCAAGACAATTTTTTTGAAATTTTTGATTTTTAACCCGAAAAAAACCAGAAATGGGTCAACAAAACCAGAAAACCCAGAGAACCTGGCATGACCCGACCGGTTTTTTGGAGGGTACAAACCGGAGGGGTAAAAAACCTGGATTTATCTCTGAATCGCGGTTCACCCGGTCCAACCGACCGGGCTGGGCCGGGTTTGATAACCATGATATCAATTATCAAATTAAATATCAAGAAATCGAAAATTAACTTAGCATTTTAGTGTCCCCAGCAAATAGGGTACAGATAAATAGTTTTTAGTTTTTATTTTTGAAAATTTAACAAGTTTTGATCATTGTGCCAAACAAGTGAGCTACAACCTACGGTCACGCACACCTATACAATAGGAATTTAATGTATGGCATGAAATGCAAAATCCTAAAAAACTGATGCTATTTTCGAATTTAATTTTTGTTGAGTGTCATGATACATTTTGTTCTTGATGACCCACAAATCCACGTACAATGATAGCATTTGTACACAGTAGCTCGGGTAACATTACCCAAAAATCTATCCAAGGTATGATAGCAATGCCCAACCAAAAACCCGCAGTTTGTAATCCAGGCTCATTTAGTGGAATTAAATATCTACTCATAATTTTACTCCAGCTGGTTAGTTGAACACTTCTCTTCCTTCTCCTCCAAACTGAACTAGTACTAAATGAGCCTGGATTACAAACTGCGGGTTTTTACCTTAGAACCCATGAATTAGGAGTAATCAGTAGTTGCACGCATGATCACACAAAGCTTTACCTTAGAACCCATGAATTATTACATCCTTAACCTTTTTACCATCAAATGCTCTGCTAATTAAGCGTACCGGAATGTATATTCTTATTCTTTCATACATATTTCTTAATTTTTTTTTTTGGCATTGATTGATTTTCCTTTTTTTTTTCTTTTTATCCGAATGAAAATGTGCCTTAACTTAAACAACAGGAGATTGTAAAATTAAGTGATAGCCAACAGAAGTTTGCCTTAACTTAAACAACAGAAAGATCAGGAGTTTACAAATCAGGAAGTTCAAGCTATATAAAAGCAGCCCCGTGGAGATTGTACTTAAGTGATAACCTGTAGGAAAAGGTAGTGGCCGAGGCATGCGTGTGCTAACCAATCAGCACAATGTTTTTGACAAAATCAAAATAGTTATCGTTATGCCTCACTAACGGCTTATGTGGTTTTTACCTTTTCATGTCCCCCATTTGCCAAAGGCGTTCTATATGTTAGCAGCCATAAATAGACTATTATTCACATTTCATGAAGTAATTCATAATCAGCCTGATGTAAAACAGAATCAGGGAGTGCCAATCTTTATTGATATTGTGTTATTGATGTACATGGGTATGATTTGTGTACAAAGGGAAGAATCGGCAGAGAGGGGGAGAGGATCCCGGGAGAGAGAGTGAGTGGAGAAGAATGAGAAGAAGCCCCCAAAATATTTGGTTTTGGGGTATTTATTTTGAGTCTGCCCTGCCACGTGTCACGTCCTCATTGGTTGTAATTGGATTTCATCTGGATGTGCTCGGATATCCTCCGGATAAGTCGGTGTGGAGGTGGCATAAAGGGCCTCCGGTTCTTTGACCTCTCTCGCGGGTCCTGGTTCATAGTCCGGGGGTCCTTGCCTCGTGGGTCCTTGGGCCTTGCCTAGAGGGCCTGATCCCGGGCCTCACACGCCTTTGGGCCCTGCCTCGGTTATTGGTCATTGGGCCTATTCATGGGTTGGGCCTATCTATATCAAGAGCTCCCCAAATGGTCGAGCTTGAGAGCTCGAGCATTTGAATCTTCCGGGCCACATGAAATGCTTGGGCCCAAATTCTTTAGAAGGTCCTAGCTCCCAATCCGCTTGAGCTTATTGGTTCTTAAGCCCCTTATGACCTCTTTCCAGGTCCTCCGCATGGTTTTGGTTGTGACTGTTTTGTTTCCTCTCTACAACTTCTAGTCAATTTGCTCCTTGGCGTCAGCCTTCTTGTCGAAGCTTTATTATCATGTCCCGCGCCTTCTTCGCACTTTCCTTGACTTTTCTTCAAGCCATGTTGTTCACTTTATTTCCCCGAACTTGAAGTTGCCTTTTCGAGGATGATGACCCTCGTTCTTTTTCAGCTTTTCCCATCTTTTGCGGTTATCTTTGTGTTGAGGAGTTCTCACTTTGCTGGATGCCTTATTTCCATGAATGGGGCTTCTTGATGACCTCGCAGCACCTAGGTCCAGCTCCTCGTATGGCTTTTACAGGTTCAGCTTTTAGTACCTTGATGTGATCAAGTTCCTGGATCCTGCACCGCTTACTCTTTAGGCTCAAGGTCCTTCAATTATTGCTTCTAGAGCTCCCAGACATAGGTCCTGGCTTTTGGGTCACAGGACCTTTGTCTGTGAGTCCTTTAAAAATCGCTGGGTGCATAGGCCCTCTACTGAGCGTGAGGACTTAAGTCCACTAAGTTTGGAACATTCACCTTTTACGGGCACCCGGTCCTTCACTGGACGTGTGGCCTTAATGTCTTATTTTTTAGGACCTTTGCCTTTTGGGCATTAGGTCCTTCGCTAGATGTGGGGCCTTAACCCCTTGTTTTCGAGGACCTTTGCCTTTTACGGACATGCAGGGCCTTAACCCCTTCGAGGATTTTTGACTTATGGGCATGTGGGGTTTTAACCCCTTGGTTTCGAGGACCTTCACCTCTTACAGGCATGTGGGGCCTTAACCTCTTTGTTTTGAGGACCTTCGCCTCTTATGGGCATCCGGGCCCTTAACCCCTTGGTTTTGAGGACCTTCGCCTCTTATGGGCATGTGGGGCCTCAACCCCTTGGTTTTGAGGACCATCGCCTCTTACGGGCAAGCAGGGCCTTAACCCTTGGTTTCCTGGACCTTCTTGCCTTTCAAAGGATGAATGTAGGCTTGTGGGACCTTTAGGAATGGAGGGGCATCAAGTCCACTATAGTTGGGACATTGACCCTTTAAAGGACGCTCAAAGTCCTTGATCAGATTTCGGACATTGTAGGTCTTTCACTTTGGGACACCTTAGGTTCTTCACCAATTGTGGGGCACTCGTGGCCCTTTTATCCATTGGGGGACGCATAGGTCCCTTATTCCAGGTTTAATTATAGGCAACTAGGCCTAATTCTAGGCACGAGGGTCTGGATCGCATGGGTCATTTGCTTCTTTTTGCAATGGTCCTTTCTTGGTCAGCCACTTTTAGGATGCGTCCAGGCCCTTCGCCTCACGGCCCTTCTCATCCTTGGACACAATAGGTCCTTTACTTTTGGGGCAGCCACCTTCGGGACACTCCTAGGTTCTTTGCTTTTGGGACTTAGAAATCTTCGGGACACCTCTAGGTCCTTCGCCTCACGGTCCTTTTCTTTCTTGGACACAATAGGTCCTTTATTTTTGGGACTTGGCCGCCTTGGGGACACTTCTAGGTCCTTTGCTTTTGGGACTTAGAAATCTTCGGGACACCTCTAGGTCCTTCGCCTCACGGTCCTTTTCTTTCTTGGACACAATAGGTCCTTTACTTTTGGGACTTGGCCGCCTTGGGGACACTTCTAGGTCCTTTGCTTTTGGGACTTGGCCACCTTCGGGACACTTCTAGGTCCTTTGCTTCAAGGTTCTTTTTGATTGTGAAGGCCTTGAATTTCCTTAGGAATTTCACGCGACTCCTTTGCCTTGAGGTCCTTGGGACTGGGTGCCTGGCTGCTTCTCGAGTCCCTTATTCGGGATTTCTAAAGTGTCTTGGGCCATGTTGAGAGCTCCCTGAGATATTTAGTCCTACTCCCCTAGGTCCTGGGGTTTTAGGACTTGGTTGTTTTATCAGACCCTTGGCAAGGTCCCTCGGGTTTTGGAACTTAGCCGTTTCGGGCTCAGAAGTTGAGGTTGCTTTTTTGAGATTTTGGGTCCTTTTCTCTAGGTCCCTTTTTTTTTTGGACACATGGGTCCTTTATTTTTCGGGGCTTGCCCCCCCTTTTTTTTGACGCATTGGTCCTTCATTTTTTGGGACTTGCCCTTTTTTTTTTTTGGGACGCATGGATACTTTATTTTTTGGGACTTGCCCTTTTTTCTTTTTTTTTCTTTTTTTTCTTTTCTTTTTCTTTTCTTTTTTTTTTGACGCATGGGTCCTTTATTTTTCGGGACTTGGCCTTTTTGGCGGACACTCAACAGTCCTTTAGTTTGGGGACTTGGCCCGTTTTTTGGAGACTTGGCCCTTTTTTCGAACACTCAACGGTCCTTTAGTTTGAGGACTTGGCCCTGGACACTCAACGGTCCTTTTGTTTGGGGACTTGGCCCTGGACACTCAACGGTCCTTTAGTTTGGGGACTTGGCCCGTTTTTTGGGACTTGGCCCTGGACACTCAACGATCATTTTGTTTGGGGACTTGGCCCGTTTTTGGGAACTTGGCCCTGGACACTCAACGGTCCTTTTGTTTGATGACTTGGCCCGTTTTTGGGGACTTGGCCCTGGACACTCAACGGTCCTTTTGTTTGGGGACTTGGCCCGTTTTCGGGAACTTGCCCTGGACACTCAACGGTCCTTTAGTTTGGGGACTTGGCCCTGGACACTCAACGGTCCTTTTGTTGTTTGAACAAGTTTATGACAGGTCCTTCTTTCCTAGGCAAGCATCGGCTTTGCCTGAGTTTGAGTCTACCATGTTATGCTTTTGCTTACGCGTGGCCTGTTTTTTGGTGTATGGCATTACTTAAGCCTACCTTCCTTTGGCACTTGCGAAGTCATACGCATAGATGGATACTCTTTCTCAAGTTTCCTCCTTTGGTTGTCCTTTGGAAAGGGATCCTATCATAAACATGTATTCTCCTATCTTTGTTGTATGGCACTAGGAGAAGGTCTTGAGCAGCTTTTTGACTCTTCAAGAGCTTCATGCTTGGCTTGTAGGTTGAATTTTCACCATCTCGTTTTTGCGAGCCATCACAAAAATCTTTCTCGAGCATGTGGTTAATTTTGTAATGCAATTTTCCTCCACGTTGTAGTTCTTGAAGTTGTTATTCCACTTCTTGGGAAGTCTCACCATTCCTTGAGGATCCTCTCGCCAAAACGTCTTGCTTTAATTAAAGCATTCTTCATTTGAAATGGTTTTGGATTTTGTCTCTCCTTTACGTTGAGGACCTTCGGGTGTAGGGCCTCTACGGCTTCTTTGTCCATTGGGGCTGGGGACGGTTGTTCCTTTCGTGAGATAGCTTTCTATGGGTATTGCTGTGAGGTCCAAGTAGGTCCTACGCTTCACGCCACTTTGGTCGTGTGGTTGCATTTAATGTTTTCGCTCCAAGTGCTCATTCTTGGGGCACTGAAGTTTTTTAAATTTTGGTCCAAGAGCTCTGAATCATTAGCTCCCACTTGTAGGGCCTGTTCACAGCTCCCCCGGGCTAGTGATGTTGATTCTTACACGCCTTATGCTTGCATAGTTGAATTCTTAAGGCCTAGAGCTCCGCTCCTCCATTATTTTTGGTCCCAATGGTTGGTTCCCCTTGCAAAAGGTACATCCATCTCCCGGGGCAATTTCTACCCTCCAGCGAGATTGCTTGTTCACAGGGCTACTTACACCTTCATAGGATCAGTTCTATTTGGTGAAGAATGTGTTTATCTTCAGGGCCGTTTTTGTTCCATAGGGGCCGCATGCTCTTGGCGTTGTTGTGGCAGGACCTTCTCTATGTGATCATTTGTTTTGCCTCCAGGAATTGCTTTTCCTTGGTAGGTCCTTTGCCACGTGCACTTCATTTATTTTGCTTCCAGGAACTGCTTCCTCCATAGGGACTGCTTGCTCCTGGGGTTGTTTCCTCCCAACGTTCCATCAGGTCCTTGCTACAGGAGCTGCCTTTTGAGGTCCTCCAGCTAGCTCCTCATCGGGTCCATGGTCAACAACTCCATGTTTTGTGCTAAGTTTTTGGTGATGACGGTTGCTCCAATTACAAGGGATGCTTCCGCCTCGGTGGGCGGCTTTCTTTCCACAAGGACCGCTTATCCTCGTTGTTGCTTTCTCCTAGGATTGTTTTCACTTCTTCGGGAGTTATTTTTGCCTCCGCATGAAGCGCTTTTCACGGTCCTCACGTCCCTCAGGATCCTAGGGAGTGATTTTCGCCTCCACATGAAGCGCTTTTCAAGGCCCTCGCCGAGAAGGTCCTCGTGGAAATTCTTCTTCGGGATCCACGTGCAAAAGGTCCTCGTGAAGATTCTTTTCGGGTCCAACACTCATGGTCCTCATGAAATTCCTCTTCAGGCCCAATGCTTCAAGGACCTCATGGAACTCCTCCTCAGGTCCAGCACTTCAAGGACCTCGCGGAATCCCTCCTCAGGTCTAGCACTTCAAGGACCGCGGAATCCCTCCTCAGGTCCGGCACTTCATTCCGTCTCTAATCGGCTTTGCATACAAACATCACACATGCAAATTAACATTCCATCCACAAATAAAATGGAAATTGTTAGTTTTCCAAAATGATCAATTGAATGAATTGCACTTAGATGATATACTAAATAATTAAAATATCAATTACATGAATATAATATAATTAAATACATAATATAAAGTAATAAATGATCTAGCTAATTGAATTTTGACCACACGGGCAATCAAGTTTCATCATGTTTTTGGGCCATTTAACATTTTTCGGGCCTTAGCAGCGTCCTGAGTTGTCCAGAATCCACAGCTCCTTTTCTTTATGCAAGTTTGGGCCCGTTCAACATATCTCCAGCCCGTCAATTGTTTGAGTCCATCAATTTTTCTTCCATTTTGTTTATTCTTCACGCGCTGGAGGGGCTCATCTTCCCTTCCTCACGCCCTTGGTTTGCTTCACGGCGAACGGAGGGGGATGAGTAGGCGGCGCTCTCAACCACCTCAACATCTCTTCTGGTCGATCGCAATGGGGTTCGAGGCAGCTCTTTCGAGATCCACCCCGCGCTTTCTCCTTCTCTGTCGATGTGCAGCAGTGGTGGCGGCATCACGTGGGGCTCGCGGTTTGCTGCAACTGATCGGAGGCGCCACTGCTCTCGGCCTGGCGGTGCGTGGTGGTGAGGACCATGGCTGCAAACGGCGGCTTTGCTCCGGTGGAGGCTTCTGTTTGAGCCTTTCTCGGATCCAGCCTTGACGAAGGCAACAACAATCGATTTTGGTGGTGGCGTGCTCGACGACTGCCTTCCTCCATGTGTGCCCACTCAATGTTACCGGCATACTCTCCTCAGGCCGTCCATGGAATTGCATTCAGCAACATCAGGCAAGGATGCTCAGCTCTTGCACACGGTGCTGTGCCTCAACTCCATCAGATCTCCCCTTAGTCGGCCATCATGGGGCATCAAAGCGAGTGGATCTGCTGTAAGATTGCTCCCAGCATCAGTTCCTTTCCGGATCTCCTACGATGGATGTGGTGAAGGCATGTCTTCAGATGCTTCTGGGTTGTTTCTTCCCTGTCCCTTCAGCGATGGTGGCTCGTCGTCCTTCGTCCATTTGCAGGCACAGTGAGGTGGATCCATTCGGATGTGTTTGCCATTTCACCGTTTCCCGGCAGCTCCTCCACCGTGTATTCCTGGTTTGAGTGTTCTACCCGCCTATGTTTTTTTTCTCTTTTCACGTTTCACCATCTGCAGAACTAAAATACCATTAGCTGAATGTTTAAATAAATTTGCAGCAAACAAACATATTTATTGTTAGTAAAATATGTTGGATCCATCAGATCTGCTCGATGTTGATGCGTTGAATGGTTGTTAGCTCGTTGAATTTGTGCGTTGTCGTTTGTGATTGTTGATGGGTTACACGGTTTATGGTTGGATGTATTATCTGACTTTCAAATCGTTCCCAGCAACGGAACCAAACTGATGTAAAACAGAATCAGGGGGTGCCAATCTTTATTGATATTGTGTTATTGATGTACATGGGTATGATTTGTATACAAAGGGAAGAATCGGCAGAGAGGGGGAGAGGATCCCGGGAGAGAGAGTGAGTGGAGAAGAATGAGAAGAAGCCCCCAAAATATCTAGTTTTGGGGTATTTATTTTGAGTCTGCCTGCCACGTGTCACGTCCTCATTGGTTGTAATTGGATTTCATCTGGATGTGCTCGGATATCCTCCGGAAAAGTCGGTGTGGAGGTGGCATAAAGGGCCTCCGGTTCTTGGACCTCTCTCGCGGGTCCTGGTTCATGGTCCGGGGGTCCTTGCCTCGTGGGTCCTTGGGCCTTGCCTAGAGGGCCTGATCCTGGGCCTCACACGCCTTTGGGCCCTGCCTCGGTTATTGGTCATTGGGCCTATTCATGGGTTGGGCCTATCTATATCACAGCCATCCTCTGCCTTGTTTTTTACTAGCTTTCAGCAGAAAGTAAACCTCGTGACTACAACAGGATAAGCCTAGTGTGTTCCTTGTTATAAAGTAGTAGTAAGTAGTAGGAACTATAGGATATTTTCTGTTGGTGAAGCTCCCTTCAATCCAAGAGTGCTTATTTATACTTGCTTATTCGTACGTTTTGTCAGGATGTGCTCAAGGCGAAGTCTAGTCAGGCTGTTACACAGGTAGTGGAGTTCCTATTGGGTTGTCTCCACTGTTAGGATGGGTTAGATTGAATTGTGATGGTGCTGTTTCTACGGCTTCATCAGAATGCTGCAGCAGGGGGAGTAATCCGGGGTGTTGTTGGGGAATGGATTCATGGTTTTATGTTCAATGTTGGTGTCGTTCTAGGAATTGTGTTTTGTTTCAAATTAATTGACGCATTGGTATATCCAATGCATGTCAGATTTCTTTTTCCCCATTTACCACTAGTGATAGGACCTAAAAAGGTTAGTAGTATTGAAAAAAAAATAATTAATGAAAGAGTTAATTTAGTCTATTTATCACAATTTTTACTATAATCGAAGTTAATGAATGATTTCTTAATTCTTGTGCCAAAACCTTAAACGACAATTAATATGAAACGGAGGAAGTATATGATTTGGGATTTAGACCGTGGAGTTTGAGATGGATGCATTGGGAGTTGTCTCCCAACTAAAGTTTAATAATATACATCCTCCGCGTGGCAGTACCATTCTCTGGGCAATTAGGGAGTTACTCAATAGTTTTTGGGAGGTGAAATTAACGCATATCAACCGGATAAGTATTTGGGATAACTATTTATGTTTTATTAATCTTGCAAACATTTAGTTATTGCAGTTGAGTGGTTCTTTCTCCGATATGAGATAATATATATATAAAAAAAGCAACAACTGGGTGGAGATCGGGTAGTAGTGGAATTCCCATGGCCAAAAACACTCATCATCCCCGTCCTCATTCTCTGCAGCGAGCCTGAGTCAAGACCAATACAAGTATATCTCAAAGGATACATCCAAAATTTAAAAATATGATCAAAATACCAGATTTAATCAGTAATATTTTGGCTTATTTTATTTTATATTAGTTCAAAATGATTAAACCACAAAAATTTAAATATATAAGTATTATTACATTTAAGTAGAAAAAATAAAGATCTACTACTACAGTTGAGTTGGATATACTACTACAGTTGAGTTGTGAGCTGATTGATCGAACTCAAACAGGTATCTTAATAGCAGAATATATTTCGTCTGTGCAATTAGTTTTTATTAGTTTTTATTATTAATTTCAAGAGTCACATATTCCCAAAACTACTCATTCTCATAAGCAATGCTAATATTTATTTTGTTGTACTTCAAACAATCATTTTTTTTTTTTACGAAAACTGCCTCAAACAATCATCGCCGAGAGTTTCAAATTCAATTATAATTTGTTTAGTTATGTCACAACCTTACTATAATAATTACCAAAATAAAATTGTGATTGTATGAAAATGATTTATATACCTTGTACTTTATGGGTAGGTAGAGTATCTGTTTGTGTAGTAAAAGCATCATGTAATATGTAGTTTTTTTTCCCCTCTGGAAAATGTTAAATGGATGTAAGAAGGTGGATAAAATTGTGTAAATGTTAAATGATTTCTATTACCTTTTACTACCCATCCTTTTACTTTATGGGTAGGTATAGTACCATCTCTTGGTATTATTGAGCATCATAAAGAAAATATTCAATACCACCAGGCCATGGTAAAGGTTGTGCACTTAATTTTTTTTTTTTGATACTAAAGGTTGTGCACTTAATTAATTTAGAGTAGACACAAAATACGAGATTCTTCCACTTCTTGATCCTGGAATCCTCTACCATTGTCTGGCTGCTCATTGCTTTCTCTCTTCTCTCCACTGAAAAAATACCTCAGAAATCTACCGCTTAAGAAGCAGCGCAGTTGAACATAATATTATGAAACTTGGAAACACCTACACATGGGCAATTTTGCCAAAAACACAACTCTAGTGGACTTCTCACAGTCTGGGAGTAGGCCAAAGGTCCAACATAGAAAAAAACTCACATTTGAGCCGAAGATTGTTGGCATACAAATGTAAGTGTATCTCACATATACACATTGGAAAGAAAGAATGCAGAGTGATTTACTAGTAAAATGGACTCATATAACTAATGCCTTAAAGATTTCAAATTACCATGTGATGTCTGAATTTTCCCCCTGTTATTTGGGGTTGCAGCTGCCATTTTTGGATAGTCAGTGAAAGTAAAGCAAATATATTTAACCCGAAGTACTTGCATAGTTAAAGCTTAAACACAGTTCAAATACCTGATATCACAACAGGATTCTTCATCACTAAAACTAGCATACCACAAACTAAAACTAGCATACTACAAACAGATCTAAGGACTACACTATACGCAACTGGCTTCCTACCAGAAGTGCTTTCCTGATACTAACTAAACTTGTAATTGCAGTTCTATTCTTCCCCGAAAGGAATGTTCTTCAACGCAAGGAAAACATTATGTGATGCATTCTACCATCCTGTGATTGTCAAGAACCTTCTAGGCAAAAAGATTAGGAAAGCAACTACAGTGGACACTGATTCCTGCATCTTTTCAATACAAACTCAAATATAAGCTTGCCAGACTCCTCCAACCTTTTTTGCTTGAAATTTACAACAGAATATAACCCATAATATTCATAGACCGACTTTAGATCATTCTTTCGACCAGTAGATCTAAACTTTGCCAGCTTCGAAAACTTCCGATCAACAAGGCGAATGACCCTCACTGGAGTTTCCGATTTCATGCTGTTCATCAATGCAAGATTTCCCCCCACAAGTCTCTGATCTCTAACAGGCCGGCTACGTTTAACTTCTGGATTCTCACCCTCACCTATATAAAACAACGTATCATTCATCATCCTATTGCCATACCGCGGAGTTTCAACAATGCTGGTGGCCAAAATAGTCCCATCCTCCATCTGCATATAGTCAATACCCCTCTCAAATTGGCGGTGGAGTCCAATTATTCGCAGTTCAGCCCTTAGTCGAAATTGGTCCCCAATATCAACTCCAGGAACATGCCCTATCACCCCCTTTGTGTTAACCCACTTGCCTTTAATGGCCATTGCAGCCTTACTGATAATACTCAGATAAGACAGTCGCTTCCTTCCATTTTCACTCTTGAGCCTTCCATATTCCTGCTTGAATAGCCGCAGCACCTCCTTCACTTCAGCGCAACTAACACTTGATTCCTTGGGCGGATGAAGCTCCTGATTAATGACATTAACACGATTCCCCTCCTGCTTAACTCTGTCGACTAGAACAACAGACTTCCCCTTGGGTGAAGAAATATCGTTGGAAACAGAACCCAATTTCAGTTTTTTGTAACTCTGTTCGCCATTTGTTCCTGGAAGTGGTTCTCGTGCGCAGGATAAGTAATAAGTTTTGTGGGTAACAACTTATTGACTAGTTTGTTTATAGAAACAAAAAAGAATGGAACAAGAACAAGAACACTAACATCAAGAACAACAAGAAGAAGATGAAGGAGGCAGTAAAGGAGGATGTGACTCACCGGAACAAGGAGCGAAATCTAGCTGGACCAAAGATCTCTTTGGAGGAGGGCATCTTCCTAGAACAAAGCTTCTTGAAAACCCCTCTTGGTGACGGGAAGCCTTGACTGATTCTTGGAAAGCCATGACGGTTTCTGATATAGATAGCAAGAAATGAAAAATGCCAAACTCAATAAACCCTTAAAAGTGCAAATTTAACTCGATAAACCCTTAAAAGTGCAAACGAATGCTAAAATCACACACAAAAACTAGCATGGACACTTGAGAGTCAGTTTTCCGCCTATGATAAGCGGTTATGTGCCATAACCGGCGTAATCAAGAAACATTATTATTGTTAGTCATGGTTTCCTCCACATGGGTGGCAGAAACTTTTTGACTGAGCTGGTGTTTAGCTGGCAGAAGGTGAAGAATTTGGCAGCTAATTGCACACCATGTTTGACTGGAGCAAAGTTGGAATTTTAGCACTCTTTTGTTGATTTTTTTTGATGATTTATTTCTTATATAGAGGGAGTGAATTCATCTACAAAAACACACAACACACAAAGAGAGTGTGTGAGGGAAAGGAAGAAAGAAAGAAAGTGAGGGAAGAAAAAAAAGTTTAGTCTTTCTATTTTGAGGAAGAAGAAGTTTAGTCCTTTTAAATTTCAAAAGTGACAAAACAGTCCCTCTTATTTTAGTGAGTGACAAAATAGTGGGAAAATACTTTTGGGGTATTTTTTTGGAAACACTTGAGAAACACCTTGTGAGTCACTATTTTGGGTAGAATTCTAGGTTTTATTTTGCCCCTAATTATTTTAGAGAAGTCTCTCTTTGTAAGCCTACTATTTTTATAGTGGAAGTTTTTTGAGGGATTGAGCTTGTAAACGTAGCCCAAAAGTTTTGGGTGAACCACGTCAAATTCGGTGTGCCATTTTTGTTGATTGATCATTATTCGGCAAGATAATACCATCGAGACCCAACAATTATTTGGGTGTGCATACAAAGAACAGAGAGAAATTAACAGCCAAATTACCAAATATTTTTCACGTTGTATACACCGAAACCAAAAATTGAAGAATACCTGGAGAACATATACAATGAAGAGCACAAAAAAGAAGAGAAATAACAAAGCTGGCCAAAGTAGTGAAATTACACAAAAAGGATAAACGAAGGGACCTGAATTCTTGCGAGTTTAATGCAAAACAAGTTACTGATTTTGCCAAGGTTATTCTCTGCTTAAGAAATAAGACTTACTGGATAGAGAAGACTGCAAAGAAAATATAGAGTGAAACATTCTTTCTAATAAATTGAAGGCACTGTGTTTCTTAGAAGCGGATAAATTTACAGCGAGTCATTTTCTAATGAAAAAATTTGCTCGGTCTGTAAACCGGAGGTCACATGACAAGAGGACATTTCCAGTATGGGACTAAACGCCAAATCTCTGTTGCTTTTTCAAGTTCCTCTGTAAAATTGTTGATGATAGATAATGACTTAACCTTATTCGATTTCGGAACAAAAATAGTGGAATGTAAAAGAAAGATTGACAAAAGAACAGACAATAATTGAAGAAGGAAACTTTAGTCACATGCATGGATATGAATCTGTCCCCATGTTTCCGGTTTACCACTCTTCAAGTTGGTTTCCATACCAACTCTCTCACTCACATCATTCATTCTTTGGTGTACTTCATAAAATTTGCGAACCTGTCCTGTAAACTGGGTTATATGCCCGGACCTTTGTATCTTTTGCTAAAGGATGTTCCTTTTTTGGCAAGAATCCAAGCCGAATCCCAGATTCTCTGCTGATCTTTCGGCTATTTTGCAGTCTCTGAAATTAGTGGCTAACAAGGCCCCTCAAATGATTTGTTGTTGGAGTCTGATGGAATAGCAGTTACTAGATGGTTAATTTTGAATGGGAGGGTGATTTGGAAAACATAGCTGCTGAGAAAGAGCGAGTCTAAGGCAATTGAAGTTGCAACGACAGGAAAAAAAAAAATGGACAGGAATATATATCCTCCGTACGGTAAAAGAAAAAAATATTGCTTATTTCTTTAATGGCAAAAAGTTCAATTGAATCAATTGGGCATAAAATTGCACTAAAGTTACCCACGAAAAGGACGCGAAACACATAGTATTCAACAAGACCTCATATTAGAATAAGTCACTGCCACGTAAAGATGACTGAGTTTACAAAAAACATTTCTGTTATGAATAATAACTTTGATGGTGTTTGAAAAAGATGGACGACATTTGTATTTCTGGAGTAACAATGTTTCCCTCTTCTTTTCCAAGACATTGGCGGGCTGGAAACTGGAAAGCGTGGAGGATTCAGTTGAGAATGACAGTCATGCTTTTGTTTCATACATTTGATGTCGTTTCAAAATAAGCCACCTCATCCACGCGAATTGGAAGACCTCAAGCATTTCTTAAAACTGTACAAATTGTACATACCCATTAGTCAGTGAATCATGGCTCTTTTATCAACTGATCAGAAAGAAAGGAGACATTGCGACCACATGCAAATAGTGTGTCTTTTAAGGGAGATAAATTAAGTTAGTATTAAATTAAGTTAGTATTAAAACTGACTTTTGGTGTTCATAAGTTTGTCATAGATGTTTTGAGAGCTTATTGTGTCATCTACGCCACAAAACAAGGTGACGAAAATAATGGCTCACATACTCTCATAATAAAGATGGGAAAATAAACTCTTTCCTTAAACAGCACGAGTCTTTAGCTAAATAAAATATTTATTTCTAATTTTTTTACTATTTTCATCCTTTCTATATATACATATATTATAGTAATAATATTGTTTAAATATTTACCGAATAAACGTATATATATATATATATTATATTATTATATATTTTTATTCTACCAATATTGTTGAAAGATTTATCGAGCAAGCATATATATATTATATATTTTATATTATCATTCTACTACTTTAACCATTTGTTTTATTTTTTTCGTTATTATTTCAGTTATTATGGCCAATATTACAAAACTTGAATTTGAGGTCCTTGATATTTTCGAAAGAAATTATTTGTTATGGTAGGTGCTGAAATGCATTTAGATAGTAATGGTTTCATTCAATTTAATATTTCAAACATTGAATGAGATGCATTTATATATAAAAAAGATGAAAATTCGTACATATTAAGTATAATTATAAAATACTAAAGATGTATGGCATGAAAAAAACACTCAAGTCAATGAAATATCAAATACAAATACATTTACACTTGAATAGATAAATTTTTTTTTGTAACTATGAAATTTCATCATCTATTTATTGTTGGCATTAGATGTGGATATATATGGTTGAAAAGATTGTGGCTTTGAATTTTGGGTAAGCTTTGCAAGTCAACAAGGTTAGGCACCGTTACAACATGATAATATGGACTTGCTTTCATTTGACATTAGTGAAGCTTGAAAATATGGCTCCTAGCTTGACAATATGACTCCTAGTTTGACAATATGGCTTCTAGATGAAGGTGGTGGCTGCATGATTTCACATTACGGTTTGCATGCCAACTTTGCCTATAAAAGGCCATTTCCAGCAAGCCAAAGTACACAGAAAAAACAACACAGCAACACAACACCAAAGGCAGAACACACATGAGTTCTCCATTTTAGAATATAGCTTTCCTTCAAGAGAGTTTTGTGAGAGTTTCTATATTGGGTGTATTTGGGGTTTGGGATTTTGAGAGAGCCATTTGTAAGCTTATTCTCCATTTTGTTATAGTAAACACTTGATCCGTCTTTGCCCGTGGATGTAGGCATTCAATAGCCGAACCACGTAAATCTTTGTGTCTCCTTTTCTTTCTTTGCCATCTTTTCTCAATTTCCTTTGTTAACACTCTACAAGAATTTCGTATTCGATCCGGCGTACCATCACTAAGTGGTATCATAGCCATTCCATTCCTAACAATTGGTAGCGGAGCTGTTACTATTCTTGTGGGTGTCCAAGAAGACACAAAGTACGAGATTGAGAAGTATGATCGTACCACGAGCTTTGGTGAAGCGCCCCGACCCGTATTTACCGTACACAGTAAACACAGGCCGGAACTGTGACAACCCAACCAAAATAACCCAAGCATACAGTGTAAACAACAATAACTCGGCCCAACGGCCCAAAATAATAAAACAACATAAGTAATAAATCCCGGCCCAATGGCCCAATAATAGCGAAAACATGCACAGCGGAAGACTCATAAAGACTCACATATACACTGTACGCATAAATGCAAACTATAGATCCAAGCCCGTCCAAGGGATAACGCTGCAGCCTGTCTGGAATGCACCAAGCCTGTACATGAAACAACTCATCCTGCGGGATGAGAGCCCGCAGGTGAGGGGTGAGTCCGAAGTGCTCACGACAATGGAAAACCCATCAATATGGACACTAAAAATTACTCAAGGTCAACCAAACCAAAAGACCCGACCCAAAATCGAAAAGACTCACATAAAATCAA
This sequence comes from Turnera subulata, assembly GCA_028386065.3. Taxonomy (NCBI): domain Eukaryota; kingdom Viridiplantae; phylum Streptophyta; class Magnoliopsida; order Malpighiales; family Passifloraceae; genus Turnera; species Turnera subulata. The sequence continues at coordinate 135,515 of JAKUCV010003577.1, forward strand.
TTATCCAATTTTATCTTTCCGGGCCCCGTCACGGATAAGCTAGGGTCGTACCAGGTTATCAACCTGTTCCTGGTGCCAGATCAAAAAGAACCC
>JAKUCV010003578.1:0-30519 GCA_028386065.3 Turnera subulata
GCGAGCTTGATTTTAGAATATTAATTAAATTTAAACAATTCTAAATTAGAAAATATTAAATTGACGATACATAAATATAAATTTGACCTGAAAATTGAATAAATTAATACAGGTATGCAATTGGAAAAAGAGGACCTCACTTAATATTTTATATGGCCATTAGTTTCAATTCTTTTTTTTCTTTCAGATTGGTTGAGCAACAAGTTTAATGCGTACACTGTTAAAATAATTTTAAACCATACAATAATATAAAAAAATTTAAAATTTATAAAGAAAATATATTTTATTAAAAAAATACTAACCAAGCCCGTGGAATCCACGGGTAGTGAACTAGTTATATATTAATTGCACTTTTGCAGAGGGAACTTAACCATCAATTTATATAATTTATTTTTGGATAAAGAAAATATAATTTGTTTTACTCAATTTATCTTTCTCTTCATTCTTTTGCTCTTAATTTACAAGTTTTTTTTGAGGAGTCACTAAAATTTTTCGAATTGCCCTATGTAGGGAAAGATTTAACCGGCTTCATGTAAACTTAACCATGACAGGTTCGTGGATCTGGTCTCTGGTCCTGAAAATCGCTAGCAACAACAAAAGATGATGTAGGATCATTATGTATGCTTCTAATTGGCAAAGAGTATAAGTAACCGATAAAAAGGGGAAAAATGCGTTTTTGGTCACTGGACCATATGGCCCAATTGGCTTTTAATCACTGCATCTACTTTTGCTCGATTTTGATCAGTATACCATTTGAATTTGCACAATTTTGGTGTGACTGGTAAAGGGGTCCCATTTTTTCAATGTGACCCTGTGGATTGGGGATAACTACTCCACGAGTCCTATATCTTTTCCTGAAAACTCATTAGAGTCCTAAAAACGAAAAACACCTATTTTGAGTCCTATAACATTCAAAAGTTACACCATTCGAGTCCCCGTCCATATTTCCGTCAAATTTTTGCTGACTTGGCAGTTATCTGATTAGGTGGAAAATAATTAGTAAAAAATAATAATTACGTGGAAAATAATTAGTAAAAAAATAATTACGTGGGCAGATAAATAAATTAAAAAACCGTGGGCAGACCCCACCACCAACACCACCGAAGACCACCACCACCCACTAGCCTCCACTCCCAAAGAATGCCACCACACGCCCCGCCTAACGGCACAGACCCCCACCACCAACACCACCGAAGACCACCACAAGCCACCCCCAACGGCACGGACAACCACCAACAGCACCATCCTATACCCCCAGCTCCACCAGGACCCCCACCACCCGCTTCAAACACTCGCCCCCACCTCCACCAGTTCGACCTCCAACAAGTAGGCGTCCAGTACATGGGCATCTCCACCCCAAACCCCTCTGCCTCCACTTTCCGACAAGGTTCCTCAGCAGCCTCGTCGTGCGTGCACGAGTTGAAGGTGGGTCGGCACTGACCTTTGCTCCGGTTTCTCTTCTGACGAAGGTGTGTCCCAAAGTCAGTTTTGGGATCTTGATGGAGGTGGTGGATTGGGTGCAGATCCAACCGGATCTGGGTAGATCCATCTCCTCCTCGCCTTCTCCGGCCTCGTCCGCTGCAGCTGCGAGAACTCCTCCATGCTCGGTACGGGCAAGAACGTCAACCTCCCCGGGGTCATCGTTGACCTCCCCACCCTCACCGAGAAGGACAAGGAGGACATCCTCAAGTGGGGCATCGTGGTCGGACGGCTTGGAGGCGGTGTAGATTTTGGGGTCGGTCATTTTACTGATGAAGCGCTACAAGGTTTGAGCGAGTGTGGGAACCAATTTCAAAGGGCAAAGAAAGGTCGGTGGTGGCGTCTTCTGGTTGCTGTGGCAGCGGGGAGGAGAAGAGGGGAACAGAGGAAGAGGCGTCGGGTTCTGTTGGTGGCTTCCGGCAGAGGTGGTGTGGGTAACGGTGGCAGCGGCAAGAAGGGAAAGGCGACAGTGCTTGGTGGGTGAGGGAGAGCTTTCGAGAGAAGGAGGAAAAAGAGAGGAAGAGATGGGGTGGTGGTGACGTGCTGCAGGTGGTGTGTGGTTGGCTCGGTGGTCTCAGGTAGTGGTGGTTGGAGGGTGGAGGAAGAAGAAAAGAAAATAAAAAGAAAAGTGAGGGAGAGGGTGATGTGCCTGCTCACGTGGCCAATTATCCTTGTCAGCAATGAAGTGGAGCTGATGTGGTGCATGACAAGTTAAGGATAACGGCCATGTCAGTAAAAAGATGACGGAAAATTAGACGGGGACTCAAATGGTGTACCTTATGAATGTTATAGGACTCAAAATAGGCGTTTTTCGTTTTTAGGACTCTAATGAGTTTTCGGGAAAAGATATAGGACTCGCGGAGTAGTTATCCCCTGTGGATTGTGTACATATATCTTGGTGGGTCACCCACAACCCAAGGCAGATCCATGAGATCTGGTTGGATGAAAAATTTGACCCATTTTGGCTCAAAACGGGTCACACACAACACCCCTATTCCCCAAACACTCCCAAATCGGGATTAAAACATCCACATCCATTCCCCAAGCCCTAATTGCACGAAAGGTAAAATTTAAAAACCTTAAATCCCCGTTTCTCACATCTCCTTTAATTTTGTCGTGCCAAATCGAAAACGTAAATGGAAGTTTGAACTCTCGATCCAGGCCCTAACTCTCTAATTGCTCTCTTCACTTGACATAACTCGACACTTCACCTAGCTTGACGAAAAGGGTGGGTCTTTTTAATGTTCTTTCCTTTAGGAATCGTCATTGGGCCATCGTCTTCCTACCAGGTAAGCTATGTTCTGCTCTCGTGTAGTTGCAATTAATTAGTGATGGTAACCCAACCTGCATGATCGGAGGGAATAAGACTCATGAGCCTGTCTAAAACATCGAGGGAACGAGATTGATGAGCCTATCTGAAATTAAATAGTGATAGTAANCACTTCACCTAGCTTGACGAAAAGGGTGGGTCTTTTTAATGTTCTTTCCTTTAGGAATCGTCATTGGGCCATCGTCTTCCTACCAGGTAAGCTATGTTCTGCTCTCGTGTAGTTGCAATTAATTAGTGATGGTAACCCAACCTGCATGATCGGAGGGAATAAGACTCATGAGCCTGTCTAAAACATCGAGGGAACGAGATTGATGAGCCTATCTGAAATTAAATAGTGATAGTAAGCCAACTTGCATGATCGGAGATCCAGTGAAACAGGGTTCATATGGGTATTAACTAGTGACTGATTAATTCCGTTAGTATTTGAAACCTTTGTCCCATCTTCTGGTGTGAAAGAATACTAAACTACATTGATTGAGAGGCAGGGTTAAACTCTTAATGATCTTTCTATCTTTTATAGGTGGTGTATGACATGCAGTATACACTTAATGAGATTATCTATATAACTGTGGAATGAGGTTCTTCCTATGAGGTTGAAATTTCAAGCGCACCTCTAGTGCACTCATGAACTTCCAGGCGCGCTTACGGCCGTAATACGCAAACTGCAGTAATGCCAAGAATTGTGGGGTATAATATCATTGGTAAGAGCAGCGACTCGTCAAGGTGTCTATTAATTTATAGTAACTGATAGACACAACTTATTAAAACTTATCAGTTTATTTAGTTCATAATTTACGACACTAAAATCGATATGTTACGCTCATTGGTTGTGTTTGTTTTCCCACAATATTTTATAATTACTTTCATATGGGAGGGGATTAATTTGCAAAAAGTTGAGGAGGGTAGGTTGGCTTGAGTTGGGTTCTAAATTCTCGTCTCCTACCTATCTCCGTAGAAGAAGGATCGGTTGTATCTTGGAATGATGACTTCCTTTTAGGATAATGTCTAGCATGCCTCGGTCAATAAATTTTCTACATCTTACACCACCATCTCTAACACTTCAGAACGCAAAAATTACGCTAGTAAGTAATATGACATTTGTGGTCTAGCCTCTTCGTTCTTTTTTTATTATAGTACAACATTCTGGAAAAAAAAAGGTATAGTACAAGAAATTCATGCCTCTCCGTTAAAATTGAACTCTGTTACAGTTACAACATCGGGACACAACAGACAATTCATTTTCTTTCCTATGGTTGTGTATACATTTAAGCACCGACATCAACATACTAGAACTCTTTTTTTTTTTTCTAAAATAAAAAAAAAAAAGCAAAAAATGACATGAAATCTAGTAATACTTAGTAAGTGGTTTTGAAAGGTTTGGCAGTCTTCAGACCTTGAACAACTCCAGCAATGGAACCCGCAGCTGCAGCTATAGAAATAACGAGGCAAGCAACACTAAGCATCTGCAGGGAGATCCATCTGGTGCTCCATTTTGGGATGTTCTTATGTGATATGTACATCTCAACCGGGAAGTAAACTGTTAATGGCCAAAATGCCAGGGCCCCGAGGAGACCAACTATGGTGTTGAAGAATGGGAGGAGCATAGAAATCACTGTGGTGCATGTCACGAAAATTGTCCTCCAAACCAACCTAAAGAGGTTGAGATTGTAGTGGCGGCGGGAACCAGGGATGGGGATTTTGATTTCTTTGGTTATGAATTGGTTTGCAGGGTACCGCTGGGCTGCTGCTTTTTCAACGAAGGCAAAGATTGGCTGGCAGAAGACTTGGTAAGCACCCACCAGGTGGACTACCACGGCAACATTGGCAATGTCAAGTAGCCAATAAGGGTTATAAAAGCCAAACCCAGTTAGCAGATTCCCTGGTGCCATGTCTCCGAAAGCAGCATACCCAAAACACCCACACAATATGTAGAAAAGGCTTGTCACTGTTACACTTATCAGAGCTGCTTTCCTCATTGTCTTGGCTTCCGATGGTGGAGATTTCATTGTATCCTGATGTAACCAATATCCCATATCTATAGGTAATTAGGCCAAAGTGGAACAAATTAAAATGCTCATAGAGAGTCTTATTACAATAAGTTAGGTAGTATAGTACCTGAATTTCAATGAGGATGATAGAGTAGGAGTAGGCAAAAGCTATGTCTCCAAGTGCTTGGAAGCTGTTCCAAACCTTTTGAGTTGGAGTCACATGATATCCAATGCCTGCTCCTGTTAGACTTCCCCTAAATTTTCCAGCTTCTGCAACTTTGGCAATCCCAAGGCCGAGGCCGATTGATGAGTAGGTGATGGACATGACTGCAGCGACAAGGGAGAGCCACCACAGCTGATCAAAGTCTGGAATTTGGGAGAAAATTATTTCAGCTATGCCAAAAGCAATCATGTAAGGATTGGCATTCATATGGCATGGATTTTTCCCTCCACTGGAATGAAAGCAACTAGACCTTTTCACAGCCCTGTCCAATTCATCAAAACCAATTATTATATATTAATAATTAATATATATTGTCGTGGAAAATTAAGTACCAAGAACTTAATTATAACAGAAAAAAAAAAAGGAAACGTAATTTCTTGGTTGGTGTAGAACTATATATAATCATCCACTTACATCATGCTTATAGAGGATGCGATGGTGTAGCCAACAGCAGTTCCAAAAAGGTTGAGATACTGAACAAATCCACATATCTTGACCCTCATGCCACCTGATAATAATTATTAAATCACTAGAAGCAACTAAACTGAGAAATATTATGTATTTAATATGATATTTATGAAGACGTCTTCATCCAGAATCAAACGTGCATGATTCTATACATGGAGGCTTAGTGTATATATATATATATATAAATATTACCAAGATGGGAGGCAACAGCATCCGTATAGGTATAGTTTCTCTTGCCCGTGACAGGATCCCCGCAGCGATAGCAGGAAGAAAGAAGAACAGAAGTGTAGTAAGTAACAAAGGAGAACAAGAACATCACAGCTGGTCCGGCAATCCATCCAAGCTGTGCTATGGCCCATGCCAATGACAGAACCCCTGATCCGATCACAGCTGTTATTATGTGAGCACTTCCAGTCCACACAGTCCCTGATCCAACAACAAAACCAACCAAGTTATATATAGTAATCCTTATAATCTTTCCCAATTATAAAGCAGGAAAACCAAATTAAGTAGCCCTTTTACTAATTACCAGTTCTCTTAGGTCGGCCATCATCATCAAGCCATTTAGAGGTACCCTGGGGTTGCATGCTCATGGACACATCGAAAACTTGTTGAGGGTAGTATAAGTTTACTGGTGCTGTGTTATCTGCCATCTCTGTCCAAGTAAAATGTGGAGGCAGAACAAGTTACATATGCAATTAAAAAGAATTACATACATATATATACATATATAAGCTGCTTGACCATAAATAGTAGAGAAAAACAAGCATACAAGATTAAGAGAAGCAGCAACTTTTTGTGGCCAAACTAAGAGAGAATGATTCACTTTCAGGAATTCAGATGCAATATATGACAGTATGAGATGAACTGAGGATACTGCAACAGCAATATGCGGCGGGGCCTATATATAAAGGCCCAAAAGGTGATAAAAGATGACTTTATTTAAGTTGTTCCAATTGCTACATGAGCTCTGCTTTAACTTTTACTTGTAACTTTAGATTTACCATTTTATTTTGCTATCGATGCATCAATGATTTTTGTCATTTCAAACTTACGATCAGTTTTATATTTTCTTATCAAAAAAAATTAAAACTGTTAGTTGGTATTCGTAATAAATATGTTGGTGTATGCTAAATTAATAAAGTTTAATTAGTATTGACACACAATTTTTGTGATTATATATAATAAATAAAAAAAATATGTAAAATTAGCTGCTCATGAAGAAAGTAAAAAGACAAAAAGTAGACGTTCAAAAAAGGTTTAGATTAAAAAAATTAAATAATATGTTGTCTTATAACAAACAAATGATATACAAGGAAAGAGAAAAAAATTATATATATTGTGTGGGATAGCAAAATGCCATTTGTATTGTATTTTTTTTTGAAAGAGTACATGGATTTTATTTACAGACATAAATTTAAGAAAATATACAAATTTTTTTAAAAAAATAAATGTAATTTGTTGGAAATGAACAAATAAAATTGGTTTACTATTGATGAATCTGTTAGCGTTTTAACTTACTTTTATGTTTAAAAAATTCAAACAATGAAATAGTCCAATTTTTAAGAGAATATAACATAATTATAATTTGTTTTAGGTGATTAATTCTAGTTGAACTATAAAGATAATTGATAAGAAGTAAACAATGTAATAAAGTTAAAATTTTGATTTTTTTTATCTTCTTGATATTTTAAAATTTAGTTTTATCCATTATACAATAACCCTTCTCTTTTTATATTTAATAAATTATGTTATAAACCTTTATAATAAACATTATTTTTTTAATGTTTCAACAATATTTATTCATCGATCCCTGTTGTTTTTTTCATCGATCCCTGTTGTTTCGTATCCGTTCATGCATTCCTACCGGCGAATCGCCTAGTTAAAGTGAATAACCATCAATCACCATTCCAAAAAAATAGACTCGTCATTGTATGTCTTTTGTCACTTTCCAGTGAAGAAAAAAAAAGTGTATAAAGAGGAGTTGAAGAATTATGAGAGGAAAGATCCAAACGTTGACTCAAAAAGAATACCACTTGCCAAGTCAGCTCAGTTGTCCTTTGTTATTGGTTGTTTCCTTAAAAGAATATACCATCTTCCAGCTTCTTATCATTTTTTTTTTTCGACTGTTTTTGTATTAGCTTTCTACCGACTAATCCAAGTTTCTTATCATTTACAATGACCACCGGAAAATGGCCCCTCTTTTCTATATTCTATTTCTACCCACAAAAAAAGTAAAAGGGGTCCCTACTTTCTTTTTTGTTTTTCTTCCTTAGATAAGAAAGGGTCCCTACTTTCACACCATGCCTTTCATGAAGGGTCTATGCTATGACTTTGAGGCCCACCAAAAGTAATAATTAGTGAGTGGGTACAGATTCTCTCAATATTGTGGATGAAAAGCACGGCGACCTACCAAAACAACAAAAAGGAATAGAACTATTACTAGTTTGCTTCATTAACTTTTATATGGTCCGATGTATTTGTTAATTACTTTTACAACTAATGACTTGTATTAGTTTCAGTAATTATATTACTGTATCTGTATCATCAATATGTACATCATGTATATACAGTGCATCTAAACTAGTCTAGTTGATTGCCTTACACTGTTGAGTTGAGGGTGACGATATTTTGTAAAGAAATAGTTATGTTCCTTGTTTTTGGTTATTGAGTATTTTAGATTTTGGTTCGTTGGCGGAGTACTTTGCTCTCAAAATCATGAGTTCTTTAGCAGATTATATGGTTATAATTTATAAAGTGGATGGAAGGATGAAAATTAATATTTGTTCGATGAAGACGAAGAGTCACAAAGTACCGGTAGTGCATATGTTTGCGAAAAAAATAGCTGTGAGCTTTCTGAATAATATATAATAAATGAGAATAAAGCCTTGCCATTGACCCTCTAAATAAAGCCGTCGGTTGTCTCTATTATAACTCTATAAATTTATAAGGACAATCTAAACAAGAAAGTTCTTGATAAAGATTAAATTTTTATTAAGGGAAGTTCTGAGAGTTACAAAAGTATAAGGAAGAAGAATAATAATTTTTGTGTCTAGAATGACATTAAATCGTCCCCATATTATTTGTCATATCTTTTCTATATATATTACGTGGGTATGGTGTCCTAAATGAGAGGGTTGTCCTTCCTTCATATTTAATGGAATTGATATGACAGTGTTGCATAACTCAGGGTTCCTGAATTCTTACTTATGTGGACAGCTATAGGGAATCCGTACTCATACCCCCTGGTGGACAATTTTCAAGTGGTAGATATTCTTCTAAATTATTCTATATGACAGGCTGAGTTCTATCGTCTTTTCCTTAGACTTACCCTTCTGAAACCCTTCTTCATCATGGGTTGGGCCAATCTCATATCAGTCTTCGATCTTCCCCTCAATAGATCAAGAAATAACTAAGAAATACTTTTTCATTAAAAAAACCAAAACATAAAAACTATCCGAAGAGCGAAGAAAACTGGATTCTTCACTTGGAAAGAATTACACGATGGAAGGTACGAAGATTCGTTCTATGTCATGAAAAGCAAACCACATACCGACATACGGCTGCTGTAGGATAGACATACCTGATTAAAAATAAAATAAACAAACAAGTCTGCAAAAAATTTTTTTTTTCAAAAAAAAAAAGAAAATTGTTTGCATAGAGAATTTGGGACCTTCAGGCAATAATGATATACAAGTTGATTGATGGACAATTTTTTCTTTTCTATTTTCTTTCTTTTAAAACTGAATAAGACTCGTGTGCTCTGCCAGTTTGTGTCATTGGTAGGGCAAAGCACTTCCTTTTGTGGTTGTCATTCTCAAACTCAATGATCAATCTCGATTCGCCATAGTCGTTGCCATCAGTCAAAAATATGCAGCTAGTTTTGATTAAAGAGCTTTAAGGTTGAAGAGGTTCTGTTTTGGTTGGCAGTGGAGAAAGGTATCATGGATTACTGGCATTTTGTGGTTTTTATCCTGATTATTTCTGGCTATGTTAAAACTTGTATGTAGAACTTAGAAGAACGCATGCTTGTGGATGAAAAATGTGCCGGTATCAAATTGAAAACCCATTTTTGTCTATAGCGAAACACTTACGGTATGCTTTGATAAAAATTCAAAAAAAAAAAACTCAGGGTATGCCAAGAATCAAATAGGAACTGATCACTCGTCCAATTTGGGCTAGCTTACAAAACGGTCAAAAGCAATTTTTGGTCACTGAACTTAGCTTTGTAATGGATTTTGGTCATTATACCCAATTTCAATAGATTTTGGTTATTGTATTCAACAAAAATCATGAATTTTGGTTCGCGGATCAACCCAGTAAAGTGGAGCGTCATGTGTCCATTTGTGAGTGGTCCACATTATCAGGTGGACTCCAAAGAAAATGGGCTTACCCGCTTTGAACCGGATCGGTTAGAAAGCAAACCGGTTTACACTCGTGATGAGTTAAACCACAAATTAAAATAAATTGGAAAACCCAACCTATAATTCACAAAATTTGGATTATTTTGATAATTCACAAAAATTGGTTCTTCTCGTATTGAAAAAGAAAATTGGTTGTGTGCTCTCGCTGTTGAACAATATTTAACAAACTTGACAATATTTAACAAACTTGACCAGAACATATTGCTGATTTAAATTGTAATATAACCAACCAATTGAAATAACAAAAACAGAAGAAAGGAAAAAAAGAAAGAATTGTAACGGAAATTTTTCAAATTTTTAAAGAAGTGGGAATAACAAAAGTTAAAAAATCCAATTTAGGGGTTTTAAGTTTGTAACAGCCCTGGTAAAAATTTTATTTTTACCAATACTGTTTAAGTTTTTTCTTTTACCAATTTACCATTAAAATTAATCTTGGGTAATTAATTTATGGTAACTCGAGCATCGGATTCCGAAACAGAGCTTTGTCCCACGTTCGGAATTTTTCTGCGGATTTTACGGACCAAAGTTGGAATTTTTCGGGTCCAGTAATCTTCAGAAAAGTCGGGTTTATCCTCGTGATAACGGACCAGAAATAAAGTCAAGGGGGTATAATAGTTATTTTTTGGTCCGGACAGAACCCGCCTCACATGCTGCACAGTAGTGCACAACTGTGGGTTGTCGCCGCCCTCTCCTGTGATGCCTGTTAACTGTTTGTGTGACCTATGCCTTACCAGTATCTTGCTCGTGCTTCACCAGTGTATGCATGCCTTTAACCGTGTTTTCCTGCCTTATCAGTATACCACCATCACTCTAACCTTCATCCACTCACCTCTACAAAAAGAAAACCCACTGCCCAGCTTCTCTCCCCGTTTCTCCCTCTGCAAAACTCAAAACCAGTGCAAACTTACCCATAAAACCCAAAACCAGTGCAACCAAAAAAAAAACAAAAAAAGAAACACACCCCAGCCCCAAAACGTTGTCGTTTTGGCAACAACCCCACACCCCCACCTCCTCTCTTCTTCCTCCCTTGCCCGTGAACCACCACTGCCTCGAGACCACCTCGCCGCCAGACCGCCACCCTTCTCCTCCTCCCCTTCCTTCCGACGCATCGCAACCGCCATCGAACCCAGCTGCATCGCCTTGCATCACCGCCGTCCAGTCGCGACAAGACCGACGAGGCAGGCCGCCCGAGTTCGCCACCTCCCTGCCACTGCCGTACTGCCACCTACAGCCACCAGCGACACCGCCTCCTCCCTCGCGCCGCCCTCTTCCTCCTCGCGTCGCACCTCGTCAGCCTTGTCTCGCCGCGCCGTCCTCTTCGTCGACTGCAAGGTGAGTGTGGCGGGTTGAAGATCCGTTTTGGCTGGATCTGACCCGGTCTCGCGTGAGTCGACCCGGTCGTTATGGCTTTGACCCGCGTCTGGGTCTTGGACTTGGATTTAGGGCGCTTGGATCTGGGCTGATGTGTCGATGGGCCGGCTGCAGGGGCCTGCGCCTAGGAACGTGTTTGGGGCCTGGGTTTGGTGCTGTGCAAGGCCTGGACTGACACTGTTTGGACCAGTCTAGTTTTTTTAAAAAAAAAAGAAAAGAAAAGAGAAAATATAATCCTGGAAAAGAAAATAATTTTTGGGAATAATATTCTGGAAAACAAAAAAAATAATTTGTGTTTTGGAAAAAAAATATATATGGTATATATTATGGAAGAGTAATTAATTTGAGGAAATAATCAGGGGAAAATAATAATAATTAATTTAAGGAAATAATTTTGGAAAAGGATATTATCAAGGTAATAAAATACCGGAATAATATTCGGATATAAGTATAGTGTATTTTTAACACTGGAAAATAAATGGTGAATTATGATGATAATGGAAATAACCCGAGGCAGTAACCGAGATGAGTCAGTATTTATATTATGGCATACAGTATTAGTCTGGCATGTGCATAACATCTTATGTGTGCATATATTATTTGTTTGATATAGGAGTTGATAACGAGCAGTTACTTGAGGAACCGGACTTGGAATCTGTTGGACAATTCCATAATTGATAATCGACTAGTGTGTGCTTTGTTGTTTGATTGAACTGCTGAGATGGTCATTGATTGGTTATTTGACTGCTATGGTTATTATTATTGCTGATGTTGGACTGTGTTATTGGTCGTGTGGATATTGTGATTAATGATGAACTGTTAATTGTGAGTAATTGGTGTTGTGAGATTATTGATGGTTTGGTCTGTGGAATAACTTGAGATAAAAGAAAGTTGGATAATTGAGGAAAGAGTATTGGAATTGGAATTGAATTTGAGATGATGATTTAATTGTCACGTGGAAAGTAGTGGTACGACTAGATGGTTAGAGGCTAGTTCTGTGGTGTCATGGCCGGTTTGGTTTGGTTATTGGGGATGTTGATCCCGGTTGATTTGGATACTGGGATGTTGATCCCGGATTGGTTTGTTATTGGGATGTTGATCCCGGATTGTGTTTTGGCCTGGCATCCGGAATTAGTCAATAACCAGGTACGACCCTAGCTTGTCCAGTGACAGGGCCCCGAAAGATAAAATTGGTAATAATAATAATTATTCTTTTGGTCTTGGCTCAGTCATGATTTGGTTGATTCTTGAGTTATCTTTTGCTGGTATTTTCTTCGAAAGTATTATGGTTGCCTACATATATCTGTTTATCCATGGTTGGTGAGCACTTTGGACTCACCCCTCGCCTGCGGGGTTTCATCCCGTAGGTTAAGTTGTTTCGTAGTTCAGGTACGACGTTCGGTGGCTGCTGCTTTCTTCTCCTCCTCACTCTGGATCCATACCTCCGCTGCATGTGCATATAAGTCTTCCGCTGCTGTATTATATGTGTTGCTGTGTTGCTGCTTTCCTATTATGCTTATGATGTTGTTAGTACTGTATTTTGCTGCTGTTATTGAGCTTTGAGTGTGTGGATTGAATAATGGTCCCCGGGTATGGGTGACAGTTATAATATTTGGATTGGTGTTGTGTTGTATTTGTAGGTTGTACTATTTGTTCTATCAATAAGAATAGTTTCGGCACGTGTTTACTGTGTCTTGTAAATACGGGTCGGGGCGCTTCATTTTGGTAGCGGAGCAGGCGGTAGATCATTAGGAACATAATTGTGATTGCTTGATTGCCTGTTTGTGCATAAGATCTGTCATGATATGATATGCATACATATACATTCTCATATAGGTAAGACGAACGGATCCGGTTGGAGGGAATCAGCATGCTGGAGTTCACCTAGATGATGATCAGGTATCGGTGGATCAACCGCTGTAAGTTGCGGGAGGTCCAAAACACCCTCCGATTGTTCCTTTGGGAGACCCTACATAGATGCTAAACGTGGTAACTCAGATTCTGCAAAGGCAAGATGCCAGGGATGCTCGTATTGATGCCGTGGAAGCTCGGGAATAGGAAAAATAGGGACCAGTCGAGGATCCAGTGTACACGAAGCTGGAAAAGCTTGGGGCAGAGATCTTCAATGGTGTTACCACACCACAGGATGCTAATTAGTGGCTCAGACAGATGAACAAGGTTATGCTAAAACTCACATGCAGGAATGATAAGTGGGCCTGATATGCCGCTGCTATATTCCGAGGAGTTGCCGTTGATTGGTGGGAGTCTGCAACCAGGGATTTGCCGACACCTATCACTATGTCGTGGAATCAATTCATGGAGATGTTCCGAAGGAAGTTTGTTTCTGAGGCGTACTAGGACCAGCTGAAACGAGAGTTTCTGAGGCTACAACAGGGGGCAGAACAGAAGGTCAATGAGTATGATATCAAGTTCAACCGCCTGTCCATCTACGCTAGTGAGTTTGTATCTACTCCGGAGGCCAGATGTAAACGTTTCTGGGATGGTCTAAGATCTGGTATCCAGACAGTCATGGGGTGCAAGGTTTACGAGACTTACCAAGACATACTGTCAGATGCCTTGAGAGCCGAGATTATCTGGCTGGGCAATGAGAGAGAGCAACAGGAGATCCGTAAGAGGCAAGCTGCACAGAGTTCTGGAGGACAGAATAAGAGGTTCCAGACACCAGCCAATCGGTCAGGATATGGACAGAGCCGCTCTATGCCAGTAAGTCAGGGACATGGATGGAACAACAACACCTACAACAACCGAGGCAGTTCTTGGACTCAGTCCGGAGGGACTTCGTCTGGGAATACTCGCCCGAGACTTCCTCTGTCTCAGGTGAGGTGCTATGAGTGTAACGAAGTTGGGCATTATCGATATTCTTGTCCTAAGTTAGGAAGATCTGGAGGTACGACACCTGCTCAGATAGTGCAAGCTTCTGTTGCCAGGGTTTCTAGTGGTTCTGGAGTTGGCCGAGACCGAGGACGTAGAGCTATTCCTGCTAGAACCCAGTCAGCCATGAATTAGAGTGCAGTAGTGTCGAGAGCATTTGTGATCACCGCTGATGAGGATCCAGATAATGCCGATGTTATACCAGGTACTTTTACAATCTTTGGTAGCATTGCATATACTTTGATTGATCCTGGTGCTACGCATTCTTTTGTCGCGCAAAGTTTTGCAATACAACATAACTGTACGGAAGAGAGTTTAACTTGTCCAATGAGGGTTAGGTTACCTGCGGGTATAGTGCTCAGGTTAACCCATGTGTGCAAAGACGTTTTTCGTACGACAATGAGGTTTTTCTTGCACGGTTGGTTGTGATGAACGTGGGAGGTTTCGATATTATCCTAGAGATGGATTGGTTGTCCAGGTACAGTGCTATGGTAAACTGTCGAACCAAGGAAGTGCTGTTGACTTCCGATGGTGGGCAACAGGTTTTGTTGACAAGTATTGGGAGAGCTACTGCTACATGTAGTATCTCTACTAATCAGGATTTCGGGATGAAGCCGCATGGTCCAGATGCCTTGTTGGCACATGTAACGTCCCGGTTTGTCGACTGTCACTACAGACCAACACGGGACCTTTCCAACATGCTTTGTCCTCACTCGCACGTTTCCGGGGAAAACTTCCCAGGAGGTCACCCATCCTAGAATTTCTCCAAGTCAAGCACGTTTAACTTTAGAGTTCTTCTGGAATGAGTGCCGAAAAGGTAGGTGCACCTTGTTGATATAGTTAGTACCCATCAAACCGTTTAAGCTATTCTCGATTGTGCAGTCCCATACTTGTACAACCTCGAAATCACTTCATTTGAGCTATTCTTAATTATACAGTCCCATACCCGTATAATTATGAAATCGCCCCAACTGTGCAGCCCCATCCCTACACAGTCTCAGGATCTCTCCTATTCCGGTGTGGATTCGGTTCATTCCTGTGCCCCTCCATCTAGAAGCCTGCCAGAAGCCGCTCCTTGTCCATGCTCATCCCGGCACCGGCGTACACTTCCCGCCCTCATAGACCCCGGGTGTCACAGCACATGTCACGGGTGAAGAAGTTCAGACACCAGTTTTGGAGGACATCACAGTTGTGAGAGAGTTTCCAGGGGATCTACCAGGATTGCCACCTGAGAGGGAAGTTGAGTATACCATCGATCTGATGCCGGGAGTGACACCTATTTCGATGGCACCGTACCGAATGGCACTGACAGAACTCCAAGAGTTGAAGAAACAGTTAGATGAGCTGCTTGAGAAGGGATTCATCAGGCTTAGTACATCACCTTGGGGATCACCAGTGCTGTTTGTTAAGAAGAAAGATGGCAGTTTGCGTATGTGTGTGGACTATCGACAGTTGAACAAAGTGACAGTGAAGAACAAGTACCCGCTTTCCAGGATTAATGACCTTTTTTATCAGTTACAGGGGGCTACCATGTTTTCCAAGATCGATCTTCGGTCTGGCTACCATCAGGTCAAGATTACAGAGAAGGACATACCGAAGACAGCCTTCCGTACTCGGTATGGTCATTTTGAGTTCACAGTAGTTCCTTTCGGCTTGACCAATGCACCTGCAGTTTTCATGTGTTTGATGCACTTGGTCCTGAACGAGTTCTTGGACAAGTTCGTGGTAGTCTTTATCGATGATATTTTGATATACTCCAAGAGCAGGGAAGAACATGAAGAGCACCTGAGGGTAGTATTACAGAGGCTGCGAGAGAAATAGTTGTATGCCAAGTTCAGTAAGTGCGAGTTCTGGCTTGAAGAAGTTGCATTCCTTGGACATGTTGTATCCGGGGATGGGATAAAAGTTGACCCTGCCAAAGTGAAAGTTGTTCTAGAGTGGGAGCCACCCAAGAAGGTACCCGAAGTCGGAAGTTTTCTTGGCCTTGTAGGATATTACCGGAGATTCATCGAGGGTTTTTCCTTGATAGCCAGTCCTATGACCAAGCTATTGAGGAAGGATCATGCCTTTGTGTGGCATGAAGCCTGCCAGAAAATTTTTGATGAGCTGAAGAAGAAGTTGACATCAGGACCAGTTTTGACAGTACCTAAGCCAGGAGTGGAGTATGTGCTGTTTTGTGATGCTTTAGGTCTTGGTTTGGGAGCAGTTCTGATGCAAGAGGGCCGAGTGATTGCCTATGCTTCGAGACAGTTGAGGCCACATGAGAAGAACTACCCGACACATGATCTATAGAAGGCCGCAGTGATCCTTGCTTTGAAGATTTAGAGACATTACCTGTTCGGAGAGAGATGTCGGATTTTCACAGATCATAAGAGTCTCAAGTACATCATAACTCAGAAGGAACTTAACCTATGACAAAGATGTTGGGTTGAGTTGCTGAATGATTATGATTGTACTATTGAGTACCACCCTGGAAAAGCTAATGTTGTAGCTGATGCTTTGAGCCGGAGACAACCAGAAGATGCTTCCACGACCTACTCGATATCCTCTCTTATCGAGTTAAGGAAGATGGGAGTTGATTTGTTAGTGGATGAGACAGGAGCTTTGTTGACCCATATTGAAGTCAAGTCCAACCTGAGAGGTTGGATTGTGGAGCTACAAGATGGAGATCCTGACCTGATCAAGCTGAAGGAAGCAGTCCGCAGTGGAAAAGAAGATAAATTTCACATAGCTGAGGATAGTGCATTGATGCTGGGAAACATCTATGTGTACCCAGTGTTGGTGACCTGCGCAATTAGATTTTGGAAGAAGGACATATAACGCTGTATGCTATGCACCCTGGAAGTACCAAGATGTATCAGAATTTGAGGAGTCATTTTTGGTGGCCGCGCATGAAGAAAGATGTAGCCGAGTATGTGGCTAAGTGTATTACTTGCCAGCAGGTGAAAGTCGAGCATCGGGCTCCAGCGGGAAAGTTGAGATCTTTGACAGTGCCAGAGTGGAAGTGGGAGATGATCACTATGGATTTTGTGGTCGGATTACCATTAACCCGGAGACATCATGATGCTATTTGGGTTATCGTTGATCGACTTACAAAATCAGCTCATTTTCTCCTCATCCGACAGACAGACACCCTGGACAAGTTGGCAAAACTTTATGTTGCAGAGATTGTGAGACTACATGGAATCCCTAAGTCCATAGTCTCAGACAGAGATCCGAGATTCACATCGTGATTTCAGAAGAGTCTGCAAGCAACTTTGGATACGAAGTTGAGTTTCAGTACCGCGTTTCACCCTCAGACAGACGGACAGTCAGCGAGGACTATTCAGACGCTAGAAGACATGTTAAGGGTGTGTGCTCTTAATTTCAGTAGGAGTTAGGATCAGTATTTGCCTTTAGCGGAGTTCGCCTACAACAACAATTTTCATTCCAGCATCGGGATGCCACCGTTTGAAGCTCTTTACGGAAGGAAGTGCAGAAGTCCAATATGTTGGGATGAAGAAGGTCTCCGTTTGATTGTGGGTCCAGATTTGGTTAAGCAGACAGTTGATAAGATTCAGACAGTTAAGCAGAGTATGAGAGCAGCTCAGGACCGACAGAAGAGTTATGCTGACAAACATCATCGTGAGATGGAGTACCAGGTGGGAGAAAGAGTTTTCCTCGAGTTGCACCTTGGAAAGGGGTTATCAGATTCGGGAAAAGAGGGAAGCTGAGTCCCAGGTACATCGGGCCGTATGAGATCGTGGAAAGGGTTGGACCCTTAGCGTACAGATTATCTTTACCAGGGGAGTTGTCACGGATTCATGACGTGTTCCATGTCTCTATGTTAAGGAGGTACAGATCAGATCCGAGCCATGTGGTTAGTACAACAGATGTTGAGGTATCAGAGGATGTTACATACACAGAATTGCTAGAACAAATTCTTGCCCGAGAGGTCAGACAGTTGAGGAACCGAGTTATTCCGATGGTAAAGGTTAAGTGGAGCAAGCACTCTGCGAACGAGTCTACATGGGATGTCGAGGAGCACAAGCGTTTTCAGTATCCGCACCTGTTTTCAGCATCAGAGTGAATTTCGGGGACGAAATTCTTTTAAGGTGGGTAGGCTGTAACAGCCCCGGTAAGACTACTTAAGTTATTTTTTTACCGATTTACCATTAAAATTAATCTTGGGTAATTTATTTATGGTAACTCGAGCATCGGATTCCAAAACCGAGCCTTGTCCCACGTTCGGGATTTTTTTGCAGATTTTACGGACCAAAGTTGGAATTTTTCGGGTCCAGGATTCTTCAAAAAAGTCAGGTTTATCCTTGTGATAACGGACCAGAAATAAAGTCATGGGGGTATAATAGTTATTTTCTGGTCTGGACAGAACCCGCCTCAGATGCTGCATAGTAGTGCACAATTGTGGGCTGCCGCCTTCTCCTGTGATGCCTGTTAACTGCTTGTGTGACCCGTGCCTTACCAGTATCTTGCTCGTGCTTCACCAGTGTATGCATGCCTTTAACCGTGTTTTCCTGCCTTATCAGTATACCACCATCACTCTCACCTTCATCCACTCACCTCTACAAAAAGAAAACCCACTGCCCAGCTTCTCTCCCTGTTCCTCCCTCTGCAAAACTCAAAACCAGTGCAACCAAAAAAAAAAATACCCCAGCCCCAAAACGTTGTCGTTTTGGCAACAACCCCACACCCCCACCTCCTCTCTTCTTCCTCCCTTGCCCGTGAACCACCACTGCCTCGAGACCACCTCGCCGCCAGACCGCCACCCTTCTCCTCCTCCTCTTCCTTCCGATGCATCGCAGCCGCCATCGAACCCAGCCGCGTCGCCTTGCATCGCCGCCGTCCAGTCACGACAAGACCGACGAGGCAAGCCGCCCGAGTTGAGATTGATCCTTCTCGAATCGTACGGTTGAGATTGATCCGATCGTGTGGCTGTGAGCCACATTAAAAAAAAAAATGTCAGCAAGGCGGGCCAAACTTGGGCCCTGAGCTATATGGGTTTGTGCATGTATTTGGGCTATTGGGTAGTGCAATTATTTGGGCTTTGGTGCCTGGGTTGGACAAATTTAATGGACATAAGGTCTATTATGGACCATTATTTAAGACATAAGGTCTTACTAATTTTATTTTGTATGGCCTATATTAAACATATGGTTCAATTAAAATTAATCTAGGCAT
This sequence comes from Turnera subulata, assembly GCA_028386065.3. NCBI lineage: Eukaryota > Viridiplantae > Streptophyta > Magnoliopsida > Malpighiales > Passifloraceae > Turnera > Turnera subulata. The sequence goes on from JAKUCV010003578.1 coordinate 19,354, forward strand.
ACGGTTTAAATTAATTTCTCTTTTATGTGGCCTATAAATATAAAATTAACTTATTTTAGACAGACGGTCTAAAATTATTTTCTTTCTATCAACATGTGGTTGAATAAAATAATGCAGACTTATTTTAGACATATGGTCTGAATTATTATTTTTATTGGGTTTGAAACCTAGTAAAAATAACTATAAGTCTAATGTTATTTTAAGAAAGAGATGGTCCTTTTAGGCATATGGTCTAAATCAAATTTCTTCTATTGACATATCGTCAAAGAAAAATAATAATAATCGATTTCTTTTAGGTCTAAAAATTAATTTCATTTTCGGTTTATGGCCTAAATAAAATTAAATTGTCTATCTTAGACATACGGTCTAAGAAAGTTTTATTTTATGGGCTTTTGGCCTAAATAAAATAAAATTAATCGAGACAAAAGTCTAGTATTATTATATTTTTTAGAAGAGATGGTCGATATCAAAATAATTTTTTTTAGACACACAGCCTAAATAAATTTTATTTTTATATCTCATGACCTTAGTAAAATTTGTCCATGCTAGACATATGGTCTAATTAAATTTTATTCTATGGCATACGGCTTAGAATAAAATTATGAAGGGTTCTAATATTTTTCTTAATAGATCCAGAAAAAGTACTTAGTCACATGGACTATTTCTTTTGACATAAATTTTGTGTTTATGTTTTATCACCAATAAAATACAATCCGAATATTTCTAGACCATTTTCTTTGCGAATTTGGCACGAGAAATATTTACTCAACTGTTCAAGCATGAGTAATATACGATTACCAGCTTTAATGTTAATTGGATTAACATTATGAACTAGTTGCTATTTAGTTCAGCATCACTTGTTAATTAGTTTTAACATTGTTGGGTTGTTCAACTTATAATCCACATGGGATTATAAAATTATGCTTGACAAATATGTTGTCTGGAGCATGATTAATGCTTAGCTGTGTTATTGGTTAAATTAATTTTCATTATGCATTCAACTTTAGGACGATGATTGGGAACATAGTGAACTTTCGACTCCGGGTTATGTATGTGATTATTAACTTAGCCAATCGAAGCTTAGCATTATACATGTATGTATGTTGAACATTACACCTTATATGTGATCCTTGTGTATTTTATTTTTTTAAATATAATCTTCATAACTTATTGTCGCCTAGCTCAACAAAAGGTTGATGCTTAATGACGGTAATTATGAAATCTGGAATTTAGTATTTCAATATGTGCTGGTAGAGCAAAAGTGCTCTTGTGATCATCAATGTAGTCATGAAAGTTGAAGACAGATCAGTACGGCAAACCATACAGTGTAAAGTACTGTTGTAACAAAAGTGTTGCAATGATGACCAAATAGGTCGTTTTCCAATGATGAAATTGAATAGTACGATGTGGTACTTTACTTTGCATGAGCTACCAAACTTTGTGTTTGCGGCTGTTTTATTTTGTGTGTAACTGAATATAATTCTTAGTGAATTATAGACTCAGTAGCCACACATTATATTGTATGGAGATGTGATACCTGATCAACGTTAAGTCTCACATGGAGATTAAACGTTTTGACATGTAAGTGGCAACAATAAGGTGTTGCTTAAATACTCATATCACACAAGTTAGTCTTGTGTAACATATGAGATGTGATCTTACATGATAGATGTCTTTTCTGACATGTTTTGGTTTTAGTAACCGTACATGCTTTCATGACAAATTATAAAATTGATTCTGTTTCAATTTTATATTGCTTTAGTCTTATTACCGAATAATGCTAGATTTGGTCATACGGACCAACAGAGAATGCCAAGGTTAGCAAGTAATGTTTGCTTCCTAGCATTATACAAGTAGAATTGCCTGCTTGTGAGTGTTATCTAGCTGATTATTGACCATCCAATAAAGTGATTGAAGCCAACTCTTCATTGTTATTTGTCCACCTGGACATCTGCGGGTCCATTCACGTTTGGACTAGGCAAAAGCATGTAATTCATCATTTTATTCATTATGCCCAACTATATCTATTTAATTTTCTATTTTTGAGGCATTAAGTTGTTTCTAAAGCTATATGAGCTTAATAGAAAATTATCTAGCTATGAAGATGCATGATCTTCACGTTAATTGTGACCGTTTTGTCCATCCAATCAGTTGGGCTTGTGATGAAAGGATATAGTGCATTAGTTGACTATTCCTAACAATCTATGAAAAAATGTGTTATAGAGTGACATGATGGAATGCTTCTGTAACGGTTAAGTAAATGAGGGTGCAAACCTTATTGCCACATGGGTAATATTAAATTGGTTGCCGCCTATATACTTAACAATATGCCTATATAGTCAATTACAACTACTCTGCATGTGTTGTAGACTAGAATGCTACCCACCAAGTGTTTTGGTAACCTTGGAAGTTATGCTGTTTATACACATCATTTCTCTCTGGCAAGATGTGCCTTCAGAGGAAGACAAGTGTCTTATGAGATACTTACTAACCTTAAGGGTTATATGTTTATAAGCTAGCAAAACAGTGGGAGCGTAACTGAGTTTAAACCAACAGAAGTTACATTCTTTGTGAATGAGTTTCCTAAGAAGGGTGAGGTAGGTTAAGGCCTATTTTTATTTGAGGAAGAGGATTAAGACATGCAAGGATTACTTTATTCGAGTGGGAGGTTTTTTTACAGATGATGAATTAGTTTCTCATCAATAAACTTCCTCATCATCAAGTCCAAATAAAAGTAATCTTGTTGTTCCAAGTGGGAGCAATAGAGATAGATCTTGTTCTTAGTGGGAACGAGATTAAGATTTTAATCCGAGTGGGAGCCATGTTGATCCAAATGGGAACAACATACCTGAATCATAATTTAGTGTGATTCTCATAAAAGATTGTCGTTGATGATTTGACATCAAAGATAGTGGGTCTTTTATGATATTCCTACATGATGAGCCTGGAAGAGGATGCCTCAAAATCCTTCTATAGAAAAATGGACAAAGGCACTTGAAGAAGAGATGGAGTCAATGAGAGTCAATAAAGTTTAAGAACTGGTTGATCTCATTGAAGGACACAATGCCATTAGGAACAAATGTGTTCTCAAAAGCAAGCTTAAGGCTGATGGCATAGTTGAGAAATTTAATACTCAACTAATAGGTAAAAAGTATACTACAAAAAGAGATAGATGAAAAAGATTGATTACAAGAAGCAATCTCAATTTCTGTGAGTTTTACCTATGTATGGATGCTTCTAGCTATTATGTCAAACTTAAAGTTTGGATTACGTCAAACGGATGTAATAATGCCTTTCCCAAGGAAGATTGAAAGAAACAAATTGTGTTTCATTGAAGAGGACCACAAGCATATGGTTTGTAGACTTTGAAGTCTATATTGGTCTTCTAATCCTCAAGGCATGTACCAAGTAAGTTTGCAATTTACATATAGTATGTATATGACATACTTATAGCTAGAAATGATATGGAGTTTAATCAACAAGGTAAAGAACCTAGTTGTCATCTCAATCGAGATAGATGATATGGATAAAGAATGTATATAAACTTGAAATTAAGATCTCAAGATATTGTTTCAAGATATTATTGTATTTTTCGTAAGAGAATTACAATAATAAAGCTTTGGAATAATACTATATGCATAAAAGTAATCCTATCTAAACTCATATCAATAAATGTCATACTTTGAGAAATCGTGTGTCCTAAGACTCCTGATGAGTGTGATGAATAGGCCAAGTTCCATAACAGAACGCAGTCGGAAGTTTGTTGTACGCTGTGGTGTATGATAAACTAGATATTGGTTAAGCAAATGGCTTAACAGATAAATGTCAATCCGACCTAGGCATTGTAAGTATCCGGTTCATGCAATTGACAATCAAAAGCATAAAATACAACAAGTATGCGCAACGGAAATACCGGATACACATGGAGGATACATGTGAAGAGAGCTAAACCGAATAACAATTTTTACATACGTTGTTCGGTTGAGGTCTTTCACCCAACTGTAGAACCGAATCAGCTAGAGCCAGACAAAGGCCTCGCCCCTCTACGGTATCCACACGAACCACTGTAATCGGTAGATGATCGTCTCACGATCATCAACCCGAGCCCTCCCGAACTGGTGTGCTAGCAACAGGTTTCCGGGAGCTTTTTGTGTGTGGTGTTTTGACTCTTCTTTCACAAAGAAGATATGTGTGTTTTGCTCTCAATTTTTCAGATCACTCAAGAACACTTCTCGAGCTCTGAAAACTCTCTCAAGTGAGGAAGATCATGCAATAGTGATCAGATCACTCAACCCGTCAAATGACATAAAGTAGTGGTTTTATGGCCAACATGGTGGTCCATTAAGCAATATGATTATATCTCCACATAATCATGTTACCCACTAATGCACAAAACACACAAACTCATCACAACACTATTTTGGCTTAATTATGCTGACAATAATTGAACCAAACCAGCCCAAAACGACCCTGGACCAACCATAGTCCAACCACGCCTTGGTTCAACCATGGTCCAACCACGGTTCAACCACCTGCTCGAATCAACAGCTGTATGTGTGTGACCCTGTAGGAACTTGTACGTTCGGCAATAATCGTAAAATCTCATTTTACAATTATAAGCAAAGAGCGGCGTCTAGCAACACATCATTGCCACCCGAACGACAAGATCAATATTGATTCCACGTGCCTCGGAACATGTCATCGTCCCTTCGTCCCATTATCAAGATTAAACACGAGACATGGAATATGTCAATCTCGTATATGTTTAATCACGCTAGTCTTAATTTATTATTACAACCCATCCATAATAATAATCGACTAGGGACAATTTAAGAATATGAAATATTCTAGGGTTATAAGTATGTGCAAGCGTTTATCTCATAAACGATACTTATTGGAATAACCTTAATGTGTATACATGACTCAAAATATACATCCATTGATTGGCTTTTGGGCATATTACACTAACAGGCATAGCACATTACAAGCAGTTAAAAAGGATCATGGGATATCTAAAGAAGTCCGCTGATGATAATTTTGTCTCCAAGTAGTGGTCATGGAAAAGATCTAGATGGTAGAAAAGTCTACATCTAGATATATGCTCTTAATAAATGATGGCGCCATATCATAAAGTAGTAAGAAATGATCATGTGTATTCTTGTTTGCGATTGATGCTAAATGTGTAGCTCTCGCTTCAGCAGTGTAAAAGTTATTTGGTTGAACAAGTTCTTGGATTATATAATGGATAATGCATAGGACACTGATCTAGTGTTAGTCAACTATGACAGTATGGTTGCAATTTCCATTGCTAGGAATAGTTAGTTTCACCAAATAAGTAGACATCCGATACAACTATGCAAATGGCATTGTTGTATGCAAGGTTGTGAATGTGAAGTATCTGTCTATAAGAGACAAGTGATCAGATGCACTATTTAAGCCTTTACCTTGGGATATGTTTGTGGAACACATTGGGTATTAAAATTGTGTAGGCTTAAGTACTTCACTTTATGCTTATTATTTTCCCAAAGTTCACATCTTGTGTTTAATGTTCTTGCTATCAAATAAGTTGATTTGCATACATACATATGGATGAATGTTATGTACATTCTTCATTTATTTATGTAAGAGTATGTCGAGTAGACACGAGGTTAGCAATCTCACACGGGTAACCGCCTCCTTATCTTAGTGATAAGTGGAGATGAGACAGATTTTAAGCAAAATTATCAGACGGATAATTTGAGAGCTTGTGGCTTAAAATCATAAATGTCGACTATATAATGACATAAGGTCATTTTAATGGTGGAATACGTTCACCAAGTCTACTTAGTGGGCCAGATGTGGGTTCAAGTTGATGTGTAGATCGAGGAACTCAAATTTGGACAATATGGTGTCTAAATATCATCTATACAGCATTCCATATGAGAAAGACATACGCTCCAAGGGAAAGGAGAAAATGTTGTAGCACATGTTTCATACCATGTGTGCATTTTGTCGACCAAACGGGTTTACATAAGTTCAATCTCCACTTACTGTTGTGTAAGACCCAGAGCCTTTATGGTGGCTCGATTGTGTACCCTCAGGACTCCGATCAGGTACTTGAGATTCAGCTTGATGTTTGCTATCTTAGTGTGTTGCCAAAGGGCCATGGACACTGATTCGGTCTGGCGGGACATTTCTAGAAAAGCAAGTTAAGTTTAGTTAAGGGGATTGTGAGAAGAGGAAGATCATTGGCCGAAATCATATTAGTTTGTATTCACCGGTGCACCAATTATGACATACGGTTATAATTGTGAATACAATGTATCTTTAAAAAAGAGATCTTCGGTAGATTTCTAATGTGATTTATGATCTAGGGTACTTGCATACCTTTTGATCTACTTGCAGGTTTATTCTTGATGAGAGGCTATATATTCCTAATAGATGTATAGCATTTAGCTCTCACAGTATGTTGGTCGCACGGTTCTACTTCCCTGTATGGATGTTTGCAGTTTCTGATGAGAATTTGTTTCTCATGATTGTATTTATGAGCACTCCCATTATGTGTGAGTGGGAGATGTTGGAAAATAGAGAGTCCACCCACAAGGGGTGCTCACTTAAGCCCAACTAGTGCATTATATAAGCCACCACAAGGAGAGGCTGATAGACAAGATATTATACACATGTGTTGTGTAAACACTGAGATAACCTGCATACACTGCATTCTAGGGTTTAGACCGTGGAAACTAGGAGGCCGATCCGACATACTGTGACGGTCTCCACCGACCAGTAATTCAAGTCGTGGCTCCCGATCCTTACAACGCTTCCGCTTCACTCTTACAGATAAGTCTTCTTATCTATGTTATGTATATGTACATGAAATCCTTCAGTGTCTATCTAAGTAACAACAAAAAAAAAGTGGTTCACTATCTTTTCAGCCACTATACTCCATTACCTAAGTGGAGAAAGTTTAAGGTAAATTATAATGATATAAATATTTATTTTGCATTGATAAGCATATTTATCTAATAAGACATAATTCAACAAGTTAAATTTAAACTAACAAACAAGCGCATTTATTTGCATTGCTATGCATATTTATCAAATTGAAATTTACAAATTGAATTCGGCATCTAATATCATGTGCGTCATTTAGTTGAACGGTAGACATGGGCAGAAAATCCTAACCAAATCTTCTGAAATGGAAATGGAATGGAACAGAATATATTTTTTTGTTTGGCCAAAAAATGGAATGGAAAAAATTTTTAATCCAAAAATCTGTGAAAATCCGTATGAGTTAAAAAAAAGAGAATGGCGCCAAATGAAAATCTAAAACGTGAGTTTGGCGCCTAATGGAATTAGACGAAAAAATTATAGGTGGCATCCAACTCAAAACCAAAACTGAAATTTTAACATCTTTAATTTATTCTAAAATTCGCTAATTCTTTGTAAACCTTATTAATATAAATACAAGGCATACCACATTAGCTAAATCTCACTATTAATGCTGAAAACAAGAGAATCCACTCAAAATAAATGAACAATACCAAAATATTTAATAATGTATAAATAAATATGATATGTAAGTATATGTATAATTTTTGGTGTGTTATTTTTTAGATTTATACTGGAAAACCACCAAAAGTAGAACCCTCTATGTTGGTAGTGGTCCCACACTATGAGGTGGAAGTTGAATCGTCCTGCTCATGATCCTAGGCTAAATGTCCGAGAAGTGAAATGGATGGTCGAGTCATAGATGAGATTAGTTTGGCTTGTCGAATTGGATACTCACAAGTATCAAAAAAAAGTAGAACCCTGTGTGGTAAGGGTTGCAGCTTGTAAAATTAATTGATCAAGAAAATAAAGAAAACCAATTATCAAATGCTGAGATGGCCGAGTTGGTCTAAGGCGCCAGATTAAGGTTCTGGTCCGAAAGGGCGTGGGTTCAAATCCCACTCTCAACATCATTTTTTTTTTCTACTTTTCTCCCGTGAACATAAAAGGTAACATTATTTTCTTTTTCTTGTTTAACCCAAAGCCCGTAATGAAATGACCCTTTTCCTTTTTTTTTGCACCGATGATGTTTTGCAATTTTCCTTCCTCTATAATATAATAATTTTGCTTATTTTCCTTCCATTGAGAAACATTAACAACTACCTCCTCTTCATCTGTGGTTCCAACCACAATTTCCAAATCCAGATATGGATTCAGCAGATTCAACAGTCTCTATTATCAAACAAACAAACCAGGTTGCATTTTTATTTATTTTTTTTGGTATTTTAACTTGAAAAAGTACCTACTAAAATTGCAAATCTCTTGAATTCTTTTGTCTCAAGTCTAGGGATGGTAGCGGACCATCCCCGCGACCTAAAACTATCCCCATCCCCTTCCCCATTTCCCGCGGCGGGGGAATTTTGTCCCCATCTCCGCTCCCCGCACTCCCCGCGGATCCCCGTGACTCAAATGGTTCATGCTTAAATATTTACAAGAAAGGTTGAACTTTAGTTCCAAGGCATTACAAAATACATAATGTAAATACAAATTATATATTACTATTTAACACTACATATTATCACAAAAATTTAAAATCTAACCAATATGATAATGAAAAATATAATAAAAGTAAGTAAATTTAAGAACTTATTGTCTATATTATATTATTCTTTTATTTTTTTTGTTTTGTATTTGAAAAAAAATGACTAAAAATCATATATGGAGTATTAACTAGAGGAGTAAAATGGTTATTTTATATATTTGCGGATCCTCGCGGGGCGGGTGCTATAATCCCCATCCCCATCCCCAAATTAGTTTCGGGTTGAAAATCTTCCCCATTTTCGTCTCCACAAGTCAATAATCGTCCACATCCCCATCCCCATCCCACGGCGGGGAATCCCCACGGATTCCCGGGACATTGGGGATTTTTGCCATCCCTACTCACGTCAAACTCCATGAGTAACGACTAAAATTGCCTGGAATGCTTGACGAAGGTAGGGCTTCATTTTTGTGATAGATTTTCGGTTAAGAAAACCAAAGCATGGGGGGAACTCCCTTTTTTACAACATAAAGGATGGTTATACGTAAATACAGTTATTTGAAGAACCAAAAAAATGTGTTGAAGTTTCAAGAACATCCCTCTCATTGAATTGAAACGCAGATCTGGCCTGGGTGTAAGTACTATGATTGTTTAACAACCAGATCAACTGACCAGCACTTGGTTAAGTGGGACTTGTTTCTCCCAAGTAAGGTTTCTTAAGTTCTGATGTTATAAATAGAGAAAATTAATTTGGCGAAAACTTTACCCCTTCATGGACCTCATTACGCAAGAGAAACTAGTTTTCTTTTTTTAAAAAAAAATGATTTATAGGACCCAATAGGTTTTACATAAGACTAGTTCAAACAAAATATATATAAAAAAAAAACCACGTCAAAATTAATGAGAAAATTTTAATGTTGGACAGAAAAATTGAAGAATCGAAATGTCGTTGCCATAGAGTTGGGGAAGAAAATGTTTAGTGAACATCCCTAAATAATATAAGTTTACTCCAATATTTTTTCGAGGAATCTCATGTTTCAAAAAAATATTGCGTAGGAATTTGTTCTGGTATTTAGCAACTAACCACAAGAAATTCGAAGTTAGTGTAAAACTTTTTTGTCCTTGGATAAAAAGTTAGTCAGGCATTTGCAGGAACTAAAACAATTATGTCTAAGCATAAACATTCAAACAATTATGTCTAAGCAGCACAAACATTTTTGAAGTATAGATTTCTTGTAACAGCCCGGGTAAAATTTGGATTTTTACCGGGACTGTTAAAGTCATTATACAGTGAATTACCGGACGAATTAACCTTGGATAATTAATTCAAGGTAAATCAGGAGTCGTTTTTCGAAACCGAGGGTTTTCCGCGCTCGTGATTTTCCCGCGGATTTTTCGAACCTAAGTTGGTATTTTTCGGGTTTAGGAATTTCCCGAAAAAACACACCGGAAAATAACTAAGGAGGTATCGGCTATTTTCTGGTCCGGATCGGACTCGCCCGTAATACGGACGAAAATGTATTATTTGATTCACAAGACTAATAGTAAAAAAAGAAAAAAAAACAAAAAAAAAAGTTTAAAGCCGGTGAAGTTGCAGAAGAGAGGAAGAAGAAAAGGAGAGAAAAAAAGAAAAGAGAGAAAAGAGAAAGAGAGGGAGAGAAGAAAAAAAGAAAGAAAGAAGGAAAAAAATGGAAACTGGAAGAAGAAAAGAGTGGGAAAAAGAAGAAGGAAAAAAAAAAGAAAAAAAGGAGGAGGATGAGTGTCGCCGGCCACCCACACCACCTCCACCCAAACCACCCGCACGCATCACCACCACCATCGACACCTCCCTCTCGCCGTCGCCATCTTGACGCCACCTTCGCCGCCCGATCTCGCCGCCGACGTGCCACGCCTGGCTGAAGACCCGACGGGATGCCCGAGCCCGTTTCCTTTTCTCCTCACGCTTGCCGCCGCCGCTGCCCTTCACAACAGCTCCGCCGACTACCACCTTCCTCCTCACGTGCACCGCTGCCAAGCACCACCTGCAGTCGCCGCCATACTCGCGCCGTCCCGCGCCGCCTCAGCCTTCGTCGCCGACGTTCCGTGCTGCCGCCGACCCGCGTGGATCCGAATTATAGGTTTTTGGATATCGGGCCGTTTCCCGAGGAGCCGGCGTCGGACCGGTCATAGTTTCCGGAGTTGAGTAATCGGCCAAGGTGAGGATGGATAACCCTTGATATGTGCCCGTAATACTGTGTTTGATTTGTTTCTTGATTGAATTACTGAGATGACTACTGTTGGTTGATTGACTGCTATGAAGTTGTCGTTGTTGTTGATATTAGACTGTGATATTGGGTTTGCGATATTGTGTCGAGAATAATGATGAACTGGTAAATTGTGGATAATTGTGTGTTTTGTTGTTTGAATGAACTACTGAGAGGGTCATTGTCGGATATTTGACTGTTATGATTGTTGATGTTGCTGTTGATGGACTGTGCTATTGGACGTGTGAATATTGTGATGAACTGTTCATTGTGAATAATTGGTGTTATATGTACTGTTGATGGATATTTGGTAATATGGAATTGTATTGGGTACTTGGCTGCTATGGTTATTGTTGTTGTTGTTGCTATGATGTTGATTTGCTTGATTGAACTGTTGTATGACTGTTGTTGGTT